>VUQK01040150.1:0-12284 GCA_015106715.1 Bujurquina vittata
GAAGAGGGGCCTGAAAGCTGAAGGCTCTGCCTCCCATTCTACTCTGAAGTATCCTAGGAACCACAAGTAATCCAGCAGTCTGAGAGCGAAGTGCTCTACTGGGGTGGTATGTTGTTATGAGGTCTTTAAGATAAGATGGGGCCTGATTATTCAAAGCCTTGTACGTGAGCAGAAGGATTTTAAATTCTATTCTAGATCTAACAGGGAGCCAATGAAGAGAAGCCAATATGGGAGAAATGTGCTCTCTCTTTCTAGTCCCTGTCAGTACTCTAGCTGCAGCATTTTGGATCAGCTGAAGGCTTTTCAGGGAGCTTTTAGGACAGCCTGATAATAATGAATTACAATACTCCAGCCTAGAAGTAATAAATGCATGGATTAGCTTTTCAGCATCAGTCTGAGAAAGGATGTTTCTAACTTTGGCAATATTGCGCAAATGGAAAAAAGCAGTCCTACATATTTGTTTAATGTGTGCATTGAAGGACATATCCTGGTCAAAAATTGATATTATAATGGTAAACATAACAAGTGACTGTGAGGTTGCTAAAATGCCATGTAGTATGTGTCATGAAACTGTCTTTATTTCAGTCCAAGTCCACAAGGTGAACATAAGATTCCACATGTGAAGAGTAAACTGAATCTTAAAAGGCTAGGAAGACATGAGGATGACAGAGATCTGAAAGTGAACAAAGGAAACAGGATGATAGACATTCTCATGCACACTGAGGGCAAATCAGGACACAGGAGGGTAACATTACACAGCTGAATATCAAGGAAAATGACAAACAGGAACCAAACCTTGAGCTAACACACAAGGGACACAAGACTACAAAATAAAAGCTGAAAACAGGAACATAAAGCACAAGGATGGAATGGAAATAACCAATAATTCAGTGGAAACAAAGTGTAAACAAATTAAAACCTAATAACCTCGAGCACGGAATACCAATGACTTCAAGAAAATACTCATACAGTAAAACAGCTGGAACTAAGAAACCATGCAGAATAGTGAATAAAAGGAAATCAGACCCATAGGCACCTTGACACAACTGTTTGTTGTGATTTTTTGACAATTAAATAGACAAACTACGAATTGTAAACCAGAACACCTGGAAGAATAAGAAATCTAAACTCGAAAAGTCAAAACCCGCAGAGCATGACAGTGTGACCTCTGGCCTATAGTGGCGGACCACTGGTCAATAATTCTTCCATCTTTGAGTAATGTATTTAAAGCTCCACATTTCTATCCATACCATGATGAGCAGCTCTTGTTGCAGGCTGCTTGCATGAAAAAAACACTTATGCCACGTCCAAGTGCATTGCGACTGCCAGTAATAATATAAATTCAGCCGATGGTAAAGAAAAGCATTTGAGAAACATGCTGCACTAACAAACAGGAGTCAGGGACACAGAGACTTGACAAAGAAAACATTTTAGTGGGAATTTGAAAGTGGTTATTTTACTAAACACCAACTAAGATTTTTGTAGCTGGTTTGGCAAATATGTTGGATTACTCTGCCTTCCAACAACACAAAGCTGTTGGAGTTTTTATTCCTTCAAAATAGCCAGGAACATGCAGTTATTAGGCAAATGTGGACGAATAAAAGTGCCTGTAAACAGAAGTTTGAGGACAGGGCTGTGGTAAAAGCACTGGTCCTCTGTTCCACGATGCTCCCAGAAGCCTTTGTGTGTAGAGGCAGCGATGCGAGATAACTCGCCTGTCACAGGGTGCCTTTTAATAATGGCCCAGATGATAAATTGCTTTAATTAGAGGAACGGTCTTTTCCTGTAACTTATGATACAGGAAGCTTGTGAAGAGAATTGTTAAGCCAAGCCTCATTGAGCGTCTTAATGTTTTTACGTGTCCACAATTACATTAAGGCTGTGACACAACGGCTGGCCTGGCTGGCAGATCAGCCTCTGTGACGGCTTCTTCTTCTTCTCCAGAGCAATGGATGGAGGCAGCAGAAAGCAAAATGGAGGAGAGGTGTGTAAGTGTGGAGGGGGGGACAGGAGTCAGTGAACGGATCAATGGAAGTCATTATTTGGTGCTTACCGTTTGGCCGGGTCAGTGTGATGGATGTGTTGTGGCAGGTAATGGTCCTGTGCTGCCTCCGCCTGAGCAAACGGAGATGATGAACTCAGATGTGCTCACTTGTCAACATCGTCCTGACTTCATCTGGTTCAGTGGCCACCAGCAGAGCCTGAAGGCTGCCTCACGCTCCAGGTAGTGTGTGTGACTGTAACCACAATAGCCCGATTCACGTTCCCACACAGTTTGTGGCGCCAAATTGATATGAGAATGTTACCTTTTGAGAGTTCCAGTTTCTTCTGATGGTCTTTTACTGAGTCATAATGAGATGACCCCTCCCTGAGCCTGGTTCTGCTGTTGGTTTCTTCCTGTTAAAAGGGAGTTTTTCCTTCCCACTGTCACCAAGTGCTGCTCAGAGGGGGTCGTTTTGACTGTTGGGTTTTCTCTGTAATATTATAAAAAAAATAAAATTATAGGGTCTTTACCTACAATTTAAAGCACCTTGAGGTGACTGTTGTGATTTGGTGCTATATAATTAAAAATGAATTTAATTGAATCATGACTCACTAGTTAAAATTTTATTGTGACTAAAATTTGACATTATTAGGTATAACAACCATAGCCTGATAGTTGGTTGCTAAGGCTCCCCTGAGCTAAGTCGTTACTAAAGGGGACCGCTCAAGTGATAATATAATCTCTGTACTTTCTGAAACTATCTAAACTCTGCTCCCGCACAGGTCAATTATCTCGTCAGTAGTTTCACATCCTCACTGCGTATGACTCTGGACACTGACAAAGAGTCAGAGCTCTGTAGAGCCGAGTATTCCTTTCACTTTAACCAGTAATGACTTCATGGATCTCTATACAAATAAAATTTTAACCATTAGAGAAAAAATGATTCAAAACCATCTCAGAGACTTCATGTTCAGCTGCAACTTATTTAGACTCTTACTCTCTGATTGATCTTTCTGAGTTAACGTCAATAGTTACTTCCTCCAAACCATCAACATATCTATTAGATCCCATTCCTACTAGAGTGCTCAAAGAAGTCCCACTATTAATTAACGCTTCAATCTTAAATATGATGAATCTTTCTTTACAAACTGGCTATGTACCACTGGCCTCTAAGCTGGCAGCAATTAAACCATTACTTGACCCTGCTGTCTTTGCTCATTATAGGCTAATCTCCAAACATCCTTTTCTCTCAGAAATTCTTGAATTCATAGGAATTAAAGGTACTGGGCAGTACTGGCCGTGGGTCGAATCATATCTATCGAATAGACTCCAATTTGTTCATGGAAATGGCAAATCTAAAGTTAATTATGGAGTTCCACAGGGTTCCGTGTAAGGACCAATTTTATTTTTTGGGTGGCTGTAGCTCAGGAGGTAGAGTAGGTCATTTAATGATCGGAAGGTTGGCGGTTAGATTCCTGGCTCCTCTGGGTTGCATGCCAAAGTATCCTTGGGCAAGATACTGAACCCCAAGTCCGACGCAAGTGTTGGAGCGTGAATGTGTGTGAATGTTAGACAATAAGCGCTTGGTTAACATGGAAGTGCTTGTATGAATGTGTGTGGGTATGGGAATGGGTGTGATTGGGTAAATGTAAAATGTGTTGTATAAGCGCTTTGAGTGCCCAGAGTAGAAAAGCGCTATATAAGAACCAGTCCATTTACGCTATACATGCTTCCGTTAGGTAGTATGATTAGAAAGCATTGCATACAATTTCATTTTTGTTATAGATGCTGCTGTTATCTTGATTATAGCTGCACAGCAGCATATATAGATTCAAAGAAAATTGCCATGCTTTTGTTTTTTAATAATGTGTCTTTTGAAATGCAACATTGTGATCCTGATGAAGTCCTGTGGTTACACTTAAGGCACACATTACAACTGTTACATGGTTACAGGCTGCAGGCCTGCTGCAACAAATGCAAATCAAGCAACAGCTTTATGCTTTTGTTTTAGGCAAAACACCTTGTGAAATGTGACAATTTGATTGTGACATGTTACACTTCAGATACACAAAAGTCATTGTCTCTGCCTCTGACCGGTATCAACAAAGAGCAAAGAGACTTCCTGCACCTGCTGCTGCACTAGAACACAAAATGTTGTAATGAAACACTGTGCCACAATTAAAGATATGAAACTACTCCATGCATGAATGACTTATATTTTTAAGATTCAGAGTACAGTTTAGTGCAAATACAAGGTGGAACATGTAAGGACATTATTATAGTTCAATATTTAATACCAAGTAAAATTTTATGCTTTGTAACTGTGTGTATTGCTATGAGATGTACAAATATAATCTGAAATACATAAAATGAGTCAAATAGTAATTAAAGTAAGTAAGTAAAATAAATTAGATACAAAGTATCTTTGCAGGGTAAGAGATGCAAAAGATGTTTCCATGTATCACACCATTGACAATGGACCCCATAAAACCCCATAACATTGTTAGTCAGGTTGAATGCTTTCTGAAAACCTATATATTTCCTTCTGACAAATTGTAAATAGTTGTAAATTTGACCCCCTGTGGGGCATCAAAAGTTGCTGAAAGTTTTATGGAATATTACACACTGCAAAAATCTTTGTGCAATCGTTTGTGCAACCTTTGTCCAATTTGCCTCAAAATTTAACCACTTATGTACTGAACCAGCCTGAATCCATAATTGGGAACACATAGCAACAGGTGCAGTAGCAAATTCCTGGAGGGAATAGCGAATAGAGAAGCAAACAGAAGGTCAAAAAAGTTTGTTTCTCAGAAATGGATGGAAATTGGTATAAATATTCTTGACATCATCCTGATTGAAAAAGTCAATGATACCCTATTGTATTTTTTAAGACGCTGCCATGGCGATGTCCCTGTTATTGTGTGTTTTTTACTTGTGAAGGAAGGAGTCCTAGGCATTTTAGTTCTTATTCAAAAGGTTTATATAATGAAGAATCAGAAGAATATCATGTACATGGATCCTCTCGGTTCAGAAAATTGCAGTCTGCAAGCAGTTAGCCGCATGCAACGTTTTATTTTGCTGTTAATCACAACCCTATTGCATCAAACCAGGTGGGGGCGGGCCGTGGTTTAGACATGTGCGAACCAGGGTTATTATAGTTAACAAAAAGAACAAAATAACGAAAACTGAAATTGAAAAACCATTGTCGTTAACTGAAAGAAATAAAAACTATAATTAAAAGGAAAAAAACGATAAATTAAAAGAAAAAAAACAATAACTAACTAAAACTCTATTGTGAGTTAACAAAACTAACTAAAACTAACTGAAATTATAGATAAACTTTCATTTTGTTGTTTTTTAAATCATTTTTTCCGCTCTCTGAGTTTAAGCTGGGAGCGCCGTTGGGCAACACTGCACACGTGTGCATGTGCGTGCGCTCAGCGCGCTGGTCTGCAAAGTAATGGCAGCGGTCTGCCGAGAAATGAAGCTACGGACACCGCTCTGATCCTACGAGCCAACCTGACGTGCACTTCTCCAGAAACGTGACTACTTTTTGGGTCCACGCAGCCCACAACGTTGTGTTTACCTGTTTAGTCCTTGTGCGTTTCTGGCTACTTTTCACCGGCTGCTTCATCAGTCAGAGGATAACAATCAGGAATTATAATCAAAGCATTAACATTAGGACTCACAAATGTCAGCAAATTCCTGGAGGGAGACTGCTGAAACTATCAGAATGGACGTGAGGGAATGAAGAAAGTGGAAAAACAGGGACAAATATGTTTGCAGCCAAAAAACTGAGCACAAAGAGCAAGGACCGAAAAAAGTCCCGACACCGCATATAAAACACCAGCACGTGACCACAAGGTAATTAACACACACAATCCGGCTATACAAGCATAAATGCGGACATGAGGGGGGCCACTGCCGTAGGTTGTGTACAGACCCTGAAAGTCTAATTAGGAGCATCTAACCAAGCTAGCTCCAACACAGAAGCAGCTTCAATATCAGGATGCAGCTGGATTTGAGCTTTGACTCATTCAAAGAGTTTGTTTTTGTCAAACACCACATGTAGGTGTTGATGATCTACTGCATTGATGCTGAAGTTTATTGTAGAGTTTATTGATAATTTATTAATTGATAAGTTAATATCACCAAAGCTCTGCTGAATTAAGAACTCTCCGGCTCTCCTCTGGTATTAGCATCAGCACAAAAACTGTACACATGGAGCTTCATGACCTAAGTTTCTATTGCAGCAACTTCATATTTCTCACATGAAAATTATCTTTCACTTTTTGCTCACTGTTTTTTTAAACTTTTTTTTTTTTTAAATCTCTCATCAACATACTTCTTAAACCCGCAGAAACCATGAAAATAAGCACCAGCACTGACGATCACAGCTGTCATTCAGGTAAAAATAAATCATAGCTCAAAACAGGGCGTGCCTTTTTTTCAGAAAATGGTTTATTAACACTTAATATTTGCAGATTAAAGTGAAAATGTGAAAATGTTACACCCTAATATATTTTCTTGTTATAATATATGATAGCAGGAAACACCCAAATCATCTGTTGGAAAAAATATGTAAAATCTACAGTTCACATGGAGACTGAAGGTGTGTGTGAGTAGCCTTGCTCATGCTGAAAAAGATCAGTATGCCTAACGAAAACAAGTAGCGGTGTGATCAGACTTCACTGCCATTTCATTTCACTTCATTGTGCCACATAATTGTTGCAATCTTCTGGCACACGTGAAGCAATTCAGGGGTCTGGGGGGCTGATCACGGCCAACAACTGTGCACAGAGTCATTTCTGTCTGTTTGAAGGGTTACGAAACAACGCAGAAATGAGATGCAGACAACAAAACAGCAGCGCCACTGCAGGTCAGACATCAATCATGCCGCTCAGAGCCGCCGTGTTCGTCCGTCGGCTTTTTAGAGCAAATGTTTGTCTGCGGGGAGGATCTGTATGACACCGATTCACATCATACATGATCCTGAACAGCTTAAGTATTGCAGTTTCTCCCTGAGAGCAGAGAATGAATGCACTCCTGGTTTCAGACTCTTCGCGAAGAGAGAGAGAGAACAAAATCAAACCCACACCGTCAGCCTGCTTTTATCCTGTAAGGTTTATTGTATCCAGATAAAAGCCAGGCAGGGTTATGAAACATCTCGGCTCGTCTGCGGCATCGCTCCCACCGCCCCCCTGCAGACTGAAGGAGAGACACACAGCAGGGATGGAGAGGCCATTTTGTCTTTTTGGAAAGGCACTTTAGCAGCAGCCGCTCTGAGTGCTTTTATCATTATACGCCACTACAGTCTGGCCATTTGTTCTGACCTTGGGAAATGGTTTTAAAGGTCTCGCTGTGTGTGTACGTGTGTTAGAGAAATTGCCTGGATTGAGATGTTCCATGAAAATATGTAGTGAACAGCCTCTGTAGGCCAGGCGGGGGTGGATAAGGGGAAAGCTATTTGGGGGACGGGGCCACAATCCAATTTGTTTGTTCACACTCCAGCAGAGCCAGATCAGAACAATTGATACATTAGGACTGGTTTTAGAGAGCAAATATGGCAGCCAGAAAGAGAGGGGAGAGGGGGAGAAGAGGACTATATATTGCAGAGAAGTGCTCCAAGAGTAAATTTACCTCACAGTCCATTGCACAGGGCGCAATATGAAACTATGATAAAAAAGAAATTGCTTTATTCTCCGAGTTATCAATATAATTCTGTCTCTGCGGCTCACCATCTCATTTTGGAAGCAGGAATCTTTTGTTACCATGAATTTTCTGTTGCAGAAAAAAACTGTACTTGTGAAGGTTCATTCAACATTCAGAGATAAATGTGCTCCGGGAGAGCAATGCCTCCCTCAATTTGAAAAGCCCCGGTGTGCTGTAACATCCAAATCCTCCAGACCCGAACATGTCATCTACCCCAGCGGTGACAAAGGAAATAAATTAGGAAAATGCGATGTCCTTAAATGACAATATGGTGTTGGTGAGGAAAAATAAAAAGTCAGAACCAACCTTATCAGGGAAGAAGACGCCGTCTGGTTGGGTGTGGGGTCTGCAAAGAGAAAGGGGCCAGTTGTTATTTCCTCTTCAGCAGTGAGATCTCCAGCCTGATAATGTCTAATAACGCTCCATAAATTAAATCTGCCGCATCAGTGCACTCACAACAGCGCACGCTCACAAAAATAGTGTCTCGAAAGGAGATTTTGGCATGGAAGGCTCTAGTATTTTTTTCCTTTTTTTACTTATTCATTATAGGACTATTCATGAGGCGATGATGATGATGACAGGGTGAGGCGTGTTAAGGGGTCTGTAATGGAGAGGGAACGAGGGACAAAAGAGGTTGTTCCTTGTTGAGCTCTTCTTGAATAGAAATATTGGCATGAATTCAAATGTCGTCTAACTTGCTGCAGCTTCAGTGCATGCAGATATCCTGGAAGATATTTGATATACTTAAATACATGTGTACCATTTCAGTTCGTCTAAGCTGAGCACCAGTAGCTATGTCTGCATAAGTTTAGCACTTCATAGTGTGGTTATTCTAAGCGTTTGGAACTGTAGGCTTATTTTCTGCTCAAACAATCTGCAAAAAATGGCAAGAATCTACAGCTCCTATTTGTGGTACATTATGTGCTGGCTTTCATTTGGAAACTGTTTTTGGTGCGCTCTCAGCCTGGAAGTTATTTCCAGAGATTCCATAAATGCAGTGAAGCTTAGTGGAGTAATTAGAACATAGGGAACGTTTCATAGGATGACAGTGCCATTAACCTAGAAGAAGCTTGTGCAGATGATGGGATCAATCATACCAATGTTCTAACACTTTGAGCACACTGTGAAACTTTTTCTGCATTTTTTCTAAAAGTTTTCTTCAAACTTTTTTCTCACTATGCTTTGATCTACCATATTCAATGCATCATTTTAATGCATTATTATTATTATATAAGGCAACATGTAAAGAGAAGAACGTTTTAAAATGCAAAATGTGTGAAGTTGGAATCAAATGATTGTAATGTTGCAGGAATGTCAGCAGCTTAATGAGGAATAACATCTGAAAGCTCTGCAAACAACACAAATCACAACAACAATTACACTTCCTCTTCCTGTTCTTTAAAAACAGGGGTGGGCAAATGTTTTGGCTCTGGGGCCACAATGACTTTGAAATCTGATTGACAGGCCGGGCCAGCACCAGACGCATGCACATCAAACATAAAGATAAAAATGGCATTACAGTGTTAATACACTTACCTTTAGTGAGAACAGTGTTGTTTTTGCCAGTGCATCGAAGTCTCGTGTTTGTTGAAGCAATTCTCAGAATCCTCAGCATCAGCCTTAATTATTATTTGATTTGAATCTTCAGCAGGCCGGATTAAAAAGACCAACGGGCCGGGTGTGGCCCCCGGGCCGTAGTTTGCCCACCCCTGTTGTATAATATAAAAATAAGAATGTTAACTGTTGGTGTGGCCGGGAAAACTGTTGTCTCATAGAATAGAATAGAATAGAATAGAATAGAATAGAATAGAATAGAATAGAATAGAATAGAATAGTCTCTAACAAGCATGCAAGGTGAGTCATTCATTACAGTTCATTAACTTTATTGGCTGCTTACGTTTAAGTTTTTAAAAGATTTCATTTCCCTCTCCAGTACTACTGAGCATGCTTCCTAAACAAGCTCGTGATTGTAAAGCATATTTGAGTTGCTTCTGCGTTTTCTGAGCACAGCCTCTGCTTGTATGAATTTACAGTATTGAATAAGCTCATGCAGGCTGTGCATGGTTTTATGTGTGAAACAGTCATAAATATTTAGTGACTCAGCTGCACGGAAACCGAACGTCTGAAATCGAGGATAATAGTGTGCATTGGGCTCGGCGGGGTCGTGCAGACAACACAGGTCATGTTTGTCAGTGAAATCGTAGTGTCACATGTGATACAAAATCTTATATTAATCTTAGTCATTAAGGCTTCAACTACTTTTTGTTTTGTTCCTAACCTATTAGATTTTAGAATTAATACATATTTAGTTTCAATTAGGAGCGCATTTGTGCGATTTCTGCTCCCAAACGCTGCATCTTATTCCTTTATGGTTTACTCTTTTCTAAAACTAAGACCTTTTTACTCTAATTGAAGGACTGGATGAATAGTGTGCTGAACATTTCATTTCTTTTCTTTGCTTCTTTTTCTCCTGAGGTTACATAAATCAGGTAGTGCATCAGAGCTGCCAGACAACAAAAGTCAAAGCAGTGCAAGAGCCCTTTTCTCTTTCTCTCTTTCTTTTTTGTGTCTAAGTAACGTTCAAAATAAAAAGCCACTTAATCCATCTTCTCCTGTATAAGGCCTCTTTTCCAGGCAGCAGAGATGGTAAAGTACATAAGTCTGCAGCGTTGAGTCAGCCATACACAGAAAAACCATCTGTCTTCATCATTCTCCGGGCACAATTGATCTGCAGCGCTCTGGAAAGTATTTATTATGAAAAGTCTCATTTTTTAAGCAGCTTGTTTAAAGTAGCAGCAGCCATAAATCAACCTCGATTCAGAGCAAATCAGAGAGCCCTCCCAGTGGAATCCATTATTCCTATTATATCAGTTCTAAGTGGACATAACAGCTTAATCCAGTATTGATCTGAGTGTGTGCATCGGTCATCCCATTCAATCCCACCCTGATATCTGGGAGGCTGAGCCTCGCCTCGCATGCGCTCTCACTTTAAATAATCACAGGGGGAAGTCAACATGTTAGTTTGGCTAACTCTTTCCGCTTTAGAAAGCAATAAATGTGTGTGTGTGTGTGTGTGGGGAGGGGTGTCTAATCCCAGCTAATGCTCTAATACCAGAGAACTTCAGCGAGGTAGCAGCCCCACTAATTAAGTGAGCAGCAGTCTGTTCTGATGGCTCTCATACACATGGGCATAAATTATTGAAGTGCCGTTAAAATAAATAATTAAGCCAATTTTGGATGTAGGCGGGAGGCTAAATTATGCATGAGCTCAATATTTGTAAGTGTAATGGGGAGTAAGTGTGGTGGTTTTTCTACTGTTAGGAAAAAAAATATATATATATATATATATTAGGGCTGGGACTTTAATGCGTTAATTTTGATTAATTACAAAGATTCTAACACGCTAAAAATTTTAATGCAATTAATGACATTTTTTTAAGTTCGGAGCTGGAACCTTTGTATTCACTTGCTTACAGCACAAATCTGCTGCACAAGCGACAACAACGCATCCGCAAACAACAACGACGTGCGATGGAGCTGCTTCTCTCGGCCCACTGAGGGACAACTTTAGCTTTAAAAACGTTCTGATGGGACTTTGAAAAGACTGCTGTTGTATACAGTAGCTGAAGCTACAAATATGGGAGGAAACAGGAGTACCTGGAGGAACCTCACGTAGCACGATGGCATGGTGGTTAGCACTGTGGTTAGCACTGTGGTTAGCACTGTGGTTAGCACTATGGTTAGCACTATGGTTAGCACTATGGTTAGCACTATGGTTAGCACTATGGTTAGCATTGTGGTTAGCACCGTGGTTAGCACTATGGTTAGCACTATGGTTAGCACTGTGGTTAGCACTGTGGTTAGCACTGTGGTTAGCACTATGGTTAGCACTACGGTTAGCACTACGGTTAGCACTGTGGTTAGCACTGTGGTTAGCACTGTCGTTAGCGCTGCTGCCTCACAATTAGAATAACACCTGAAAGGTCTGGGTTCAATTCCACCTTGGCCTGGGCCTCTCTGTGTGGAGTGTGCATGTTCTCCCTCTGAGTGGGTTTCCTCCCACACAATGTCTAAAATAAATATAATATAATGGTGTTATCATTATTGTCTAGTGTGCTGTTTACATTTATTTTGTATTTTTCAAATAAGTTCAACAATCAGGGGTTCCTGAAATACTTGAAATCTGGATATAATAGCACTTTACCCAATCGGTTGGTTTAATAATAATTTTTTTTTTAAATTCCAAAAGTAAATAATAAACATGTTTGTTGTTAAGCATATACGTCTTTTCAGTCAAAATTTTAGTAGCAAAAGGATTTTTAATTGAAAGGGTTTAATTTTTTGATCATTTGTTTGTGATTAATTGCAATTAATTAATTACAGACCCTGTAATTAATTCGGTTAAAATTTTTAATGGAGTCCCGGCCCTAATAAATAAATATATATATATATATATATATAATATATATATATATATATATATATATATATATATATATATATATATATATATATATACATATATATATATATATATATATATATATATATATACACATATATATATATGTGTATATATATATATATA
>VUQK01040151.1:0-22489 GCA_015106715.1 Bujurquina vittata
TATATGTGTATATATGCAAACATATCTTTCTTGGTTTGTTTTTTTTTGGGTTTTTTTGTATGTTTTTTTTTTTTTTTTTTTTTTTTTTTTTCTTTTTTTTTTTTTTTTTTTTTTTTTTTTTTTCCCCCGCCTGTTTGGAATGGCAAAAATATAAAAAATAAAAAAAAAAAAAAAAAAAAATTTACAGCGGTATGCTGCTTAGAAATGATTTAGGCTCGATGACGAAAGTTACCGGGTGTACCGGTCGCAGATAAAATGTGTTTCTGGACCGGCCTGCGGGGGTATTCTCGGCTTCTTATTGTGTAACTCAGACTGCTAATTAAATGCACACAAACAAGGCAGATAAAGTGAAACGTTTCCCTAAACATAATGTGGATTTCACATTTATCACTTGAGCCGGTATTTTATAGAGAGTGCCGTGGCCAGGTGAAAAGATTGATGCCACACTAATATTTGGCCGTGAAGGATTTTAAACTATAACCAACAGTAGTTTTATCTAAGCTTAGCATGAAGGCTGTAGATAGGGGCAGAAATCTAGCTTGACTCAGTTCAAAAATACTCCCAGCAGCACATCTGGGGCTTTTCTATGAGAGTAACTCTGGCTGGTTTGCTTTTACTGATCTTTTTTTCACCTTTGGATAGAGACAAGCAGGCTCGGTGTTTCCCTCTGTTTCCAGTGTTTATGCTGAGTTAGTTGGCTTTTGGCTGTAGCTTCATATTTACCACCAAGTATATCTGAGTGGTATTGACCTTTTCAAGGGAACACGTGTATTTTCCAGGATGTCGAAATATTGCTGGAATCACAATTCACCATTGCCTGTGCACTCACACTTCTCCACATTGAGATAGGATGCTTGCTTTAGCATGCCAGACTAATACAGTGCAGCACTGTGGCTATTTTGGAAACCCTCTCTCTAGTTTGGCTCCTGTCAGATGAGATACTATGAATTTAAGCAGAGATGTGGCAAGTGAAGCTTCACGGCTCCTTTCCTATCATCTTAGTGCCATCCACATGTTATCTGGAAACACATGCTTATATATTTGGACACCAGCTGAGACGCCGACTCCAACACGTGCACATGCAACACAATTATGTTTCAGCTGATGCTGGAAGGCGGACGGTGAGACACAGCTTACCCCCAGCTGAGCAGGCATGACTTAGCTTGAGTTTTACAACTAGCCTTATTGATTTACTCATTATCTTCTTCACAGGCGATCCCCCTGCAGGGGATCAAAGGCCAGCACTCTATTCTCTTCTATTCAGCTCTATTGTACTGCAAATGGGATGCGATATCATGACACTCCCTGAACAGATAAAGCTTAAATGGTCACCAGCAGTATGAATATTCTGACCCTTGGTGGGATGCAGATTATTTTGGTTTTACTCCAGAAAATATGAGATTCAACAATGAGAACCACTTTTTACCAGTGAAATATTCTCAGCGGAAAGAGCTGACAGTGAGCTTTGTCGATTATTCAGATGAGCCTGAAAGACCAAGCTGCCTAATGACATTTCTCAGATCTTTGAGAACGCACAGGAAAGGCAGCTAATGAACCATGAGGTGACATTGACTTGGCTGGAAATTGTTCCCTGGAATCCTTTTGAGTGTCCAGACTCTGAGTATGTGCTGTTATCCACTAAAAAGAGCATTTAAAAATTCAACAATGGATAGAAAAATGCCGTGTCCACAGTATGTACTTTTTGTCAACAATCCCACATTGTGATGTGCCGAATTTTACCGATGCCAAACTGGCTGTTTGGGACCGGACAGCTGGTGGTGTTGACGTAAAATGATGATAATTAGCCATCTGAAAATGCTCTTCTCTCCTCACTGCTGACTGAACTACTGTGTGTGTTGTACAAGGCACTGTTATGAGTGAATGATAGATTCCTATTCTATTTTTTTAAGCAGATAAACTCTGGCTATCTTTTCACATTCTACATTATATGAATGTTGATGCATACGCTGACAGACAAAGCTTCAGAATCAACATGATATTCCTTTGTTTATGCTGATGGTATTAACAGTCAGCATAAATCACATCAGGAAGGAAGTGTGTCATTGTGCTGTAATTGGAATTATGCAAATAGTTGCAAGGCAAGACTTTGTAATAACCACACTTATTCAGAAATTTCTTTTTTTATTATTAGTTCACTCTGAGGCATGGACTTTTTATCATTTATGTGGCATTCATTATTTCCTGTCGCCACCTTCTGTTGCTTTTATTGTGTCGACTTGTAAACAGAAAGACACGAGGAAAAAACAAAACAAAACAAGTGCATCCTATTGAACAGCGAGCAGGGAAACAAAGTTAACAGTCAAAGAAGCTTTTCATGCATAAGTGTTGATTTCTCTGGGGAGGATCAGCAGGCACTTTTTCTCTCTTTCCCAATTCGATCCACTTCTGTGCTGCTGTAAAGTTAGGCTCTGAAGAGACGAAAGAGAAATCCATACGCGTCTCCGTCTGGCCATTGATATTCTCCTTACTCCCTTCTTTTTCTCCACATCTCCATCACCCCATCTTTCTCTCTCTCTCTTCATGCATTCTCAGATGGTCCATGGTGGCCAATCCATCCTCACGCCCTCCACTGGCCAGGTCAGGACATCCAATATCCCATGGATTCACACTTTTGCTCCCTCCCCTGTTGAGAAACTTACCCAACCACCTACTCCTCCACTCATTCTTTCCTCTCTCATCAGTCTTAGAATACTCTATCCTTTCACCTTTTTTACCCTCTCTCTTTGTCTTCTGTGAAATGTTTGTCGTGTATTTCTTTTTCTGCCCTTTTGCATCGTCTACATCATTGCTCCCTTTTCTCCTCTAAACGCACGAGGAATACTTACCTGCTGGCAGAGGATCACATAATGATTCTCCCACCCACTTCCATTTGTGACCTCCACTTTGTCTGAATAATCAGAAGAGCTTTGTTTTCCATTATTTTCTGTCACATATAAAGCTTTTGCTTCAAAAAATATTAAAAAAAATACTTCTGTGAAGCATGGCTGCAGCTTTGCATCTTTTAGCATTAACACAATATGTCTGTGTTAAAGCATTTAGATATTATTATCCAGTGGATTCAAATGTGAAATTTTTTAATAGCATCATTATTACTAATCACAATTAGAAGTCTTGTGGGTCAGTTCAGGGAATTTGATGTAGAGTTAATATCAGTTTGTACGTCCATTACATGTTAACCTGGCACAGGTACTTGACTAGCTACCAAAGGTGGACTAATACACCAACTTGTAACTTTCTGCATTTTAAAAGCTGCAACATGAACTTGCAACACCCTATACTTTGTGTCATACTAACCTCAAGGTAACTGTTAAAATGCCCAACTTTGGTGCAGAAATGTAGTGTCTTTACCTACAATACAAAGCGCCTTGAGGCGACTGTCTGTTGTGAATTGGCGCTGTATAAATAAAATTGATTTGATTTAGTGCAGAAATGGATTTAAGGGATGCCCACACAAGATCTGACCAGCAACGAAGTGGTGACCAGCAACCGTAACATTTAGCAAATAAAAGGAGAGCTTATAGGTGAGCGATTGACACAATTACTGATGAGAGCAAAGGGCAAGAAAGGCAAGCATACTGTGGATAGTGACCACAGGTTCAACAGCAATGTGCGAGCACAAACAATAAAAAAAGAGCTGCTGGTCTCACAGCTTGACAAGCTCAGGCCTTTGTTAAAGGGACACGGTCACACTCACAGATTTGACACAGATACAAATTCCAATGGCTCTTAGTCAAGCGGAGTTAAGCCTGCTTACAGAGACAACACCAACGGCAGTCATAAAATGGCACTAATTTAAAGGAGGATATAAACAGTTGAGAAGCTTTAAGACAGAACACAGTTTGTGATGCAAGGAGGGAGAACGCTTTCTTTAACTGATGTTTATTCTTTGACTTCATCAGGTAGTGCTTGCTCTGATGAAGCCCATTGCATTAGAGAGTTATCCAGGCAACCAGAGCTTGGAATGTCTGATAGCAATGCGTGATGATCAAACTGATTCCTATGTAGATGCCCCTTCAGTTTCTGTTGTTAATTCACCTCCTCAGTGAGCTACATTTGCAAAGCATAATGTCTCATTGTCACTTTCTGTGTATCATAACACATGTCAAATGTGGCATTTAGTACTTTAAATATAATGAGCAACTGATTTTTAGATACTCATGAGAGGCATGGTACTGCATAGGAAGTTAGTGTTGCAAAAAGGAAACTGAAACAGTAATCATGCTGGGGCATGTAGTATAGTACTGCATATACAATTTTGGGCTGGCTGATAATCACAGCTTATTACAGGAGATGGAAACAGCATGTCTTTGAGGTCGAAGAAGAGAAGCTTGTGCTGGACTGTGTTAAAAGCACTTGAAAAATCAAATCAACACCCTGACAGAGCTATCTGCATTTTTTAAGTGTTCATACTTGAAGCATAAAAAGAATGGCATCCTCAACACTAATTCTGCCCTTGTAAGCAAATTGCACTTGGTTCGCGCATCTGCCTGCCAAAAACTCTAAAATAATCTAAAATGAAACAATCCTCTCCAAAGTTTTCATTACGTGTGAAGTGAGGAAAACTTTGTAGAGGATTGTTTTTGTGTGAAAAGAATGGCTGTCAGATGTAAACAGATAATACTCTTCCGTGACAGCATCTGGTGTTTGGCTCTTTAGTCGCTGGCATTTTACTCGAGTCACCTTATTGGTCATGTTTCGCCTAACCTCATTCTGTCACAACAGCACCCTAATGGAAGCACAGGAAGGTGATAAAAATCAAAATTAATATGCGATTTATTGTATGCATAAACTCACACCTGGACTGGCTGGTAGTGCTACTGTAACCGGAAGGCTGCTGCTGTAACTGTGGACTAAACACCTGAATGCTTAGACCCTGCAGAGTGAGGGGGGTTCCAGTGCTGTGGGAGATGTTTTACTGTTGCACTGTTGCCTCACAGCAAGAAGGTCCTGGGATCAAATCCACCATCTGGCTGCAGTTCTTCCCGTGTTTGCGTGGGTTCTCTCCGGGTGCTCCGGCTTCCTCTCAAAGACCATGTCCAAAGACATGAAGTTAGTGGGGTTAGTAGATTCTAAACTGCCCATAGGTGTGATTGTGATCTCATATCAAGCTGGGATAGGCTCCAGTACCCCCCGGAACCCTGAATTGGATAAGTGGAAGAAAATGGATGGATCTGGGTCCATTTGCCCTTACAGGGAGGAGCCACTGCAAATGGATTCAACTATTACCCAATGATAAAATAGCCTTATCCTGAATTGTTTAATTTGTATGAAAATCATGTGAATGATACACTATGGCTTATCCGCAGTCAGACCAAATGAAGACACCAGAGATTTGGAGGCTCAGTGCCAAATTGCACTGAAGCCATTCAGGTGGAACACGTCACTAAAAGACTTTATGTTGGTTTTTCTTTTAAATTGTCCCCCAACTGCAGGTTGCTTTAATGCGGCCACTTTCTCTTTCCCCGACATGGAGAGGAAATTAGACTGTTACACACTGCCACACACAATTTTGGCCAAGTTCCAGTGAAAGAATTAGGAAATTAAGGGGAAAAAAAAGAACTTCACTAAGTACAATTACAGAACTCAGACCTGACTTGGACACTACATTTATTATGTTGGTTGGCCACTCAGATTATAAATATTCAAATTAGCCCACAAAATTTTTCTTCTTGCTTTTTCTTACATGTAATTAGCCATTCTGAAAGGTGATAACATTCAAATGCAGAACCTTTTGAGAGAATGGGTCAAATTATCCCCCATAGGGTGGATATTAAAATTCTGCACAGCATTACTGAGGCTTTTTATTTTAAAAGCACTGTGAAAACTTCACTCACCTCCCTCAAAAAAGGGGTGCATCACTTAATTACTAACATAGAGCCAATTTGCGTCGAGCATGTCTCTCAGCAGATAATGATAATCATTATAATTGCTTGAAGCGTTTGTTTCATGCAGCAAAAGCAATAATGTTCACTCAGATCTTCTATAATAAAGGCTTTGGCTCAGCACTTGGCTTCCTCCAAGCTGTTATACAGTGACTGGACGTGAATAATCATTAGTGAAATTGAAATGCAGGGGTAAATACATGGCGGTGTCTGTCCTCTCCTCTGTACTGGCTGTCTCTTTTTCTCAGTCCCCGGGTAAAGCGCCAGAGACTGATCAAAGCCTGGGTCTGATTCACTCTGAATGATCAAGGAGAAGAGACAGGGAGCTCTGTGATTACTGAACATTGACATTGCATCAATTTCAATCATTCCACAATATGTGGCTGTCACACACAGGGTGTATTATGCACTGTGTCTGATCACCTGGGATCCAGTGGTGCAGGCTTTTATTGATCATAAGGGAAATGCTTGCATTTTTCATGAGGGAGAAGAAATCTTGTGATCAAAAGTGCCACTGGCTCAAATCCACTGATTGCCAGGAAGATTAGGGTTTGAGAAGTGAAAGAGGCATGCTCATCTGCCCACTTGCAGCAACTTTAGCCAAGCTGGTTTTAAACAATAATTTGCTTTATTTATTTATTTTTTGCTCAAAGTAAGATGATACCACAAATAGACTGGCATATACTGCATCTATCAGGCTACATTTAGCTTTTCTAAAGCTCATTAGTTAGAGCTTCAGACACTTATCTCAGAAGGCACATACATAAGATAGCAAACCAGGAGATAAAAAAAACCTCACTTTCATAATAAAAAGAAATGAAACTAAACAATTATTTTGCAAAGATTCCTCATAATGATACACAGACAAACCCTTTGAATAACTCTTTCAAACCAATAACAGCAACACAATAAGGTGGTCTAGGCTCCAAGTTTCTCATATGAGTTTCATTTAAAAATGATTTTGTGCTGTACATTTACTCACATTTTTGATTAGATAAAAAATAGGAAGGCAATGCCATGGAAAAAAAAAATGAAAGCGATTGAAGGGATCCAGGGGACATGTTTGTGGCTACTGCCTTCTCTTAAGCATCTGTCCACAAGCAATATCATCCTTGACCCCACCTCAGTGTCTCCACATGCCTGTTGCATTGCAGGTGTCTGGATGAGGTCTGATTAGTTCTTGTCCCAGTTCATCTGTTGCTTCCTCTGTGCTTGCAAAGCCCTCATAAAAGAGGTGAACCTATCTGAGGTCTATTTGTAGTAGCGCAAACTGACTGAAGTTCAAATACTGTCACTTAGTATGTGCGTGTGTGTGCGTGTGTGTGTGTGTGTGTGTGTGTGTGTGTGTGTGTGTGTGTGTGCATGTGTGTGTGTGTGTGTTGGCTATATCATGTTTTTGGTTTTTTTTACAGTAACTGTGGGAACTGTGGGAACATGTTTCAGGGGTGCTGTGGGATGACCCAACATGAGTTGCATAGGACACTTAGCACCCATATAAAATAAAAGCAGTGTAAACGATACGTGCTGTAAAAACATTGGTTACGCATGTTTCCCTATATATTTGTGGCTTTTATAAATAAGTCAAATTCTACAAATAATATTGGTCTCTAAAAGATAATCATACACAAAAGTATAGAATAAGTAAAAGCTAGACACAATTCCGGTGACTGGATAATCAAAGGAGAGCCTGCTGTGTATAACATGCTGATAAAACCGTGACTATTGATACTAATTTACTATCAAAGCCAGCAGCAAAGACAACTCCATGCTTCCAGCTCACTCTTTAGCACAACTCTCTCAAATACTGTTATTTTCCCACAAATTTTATTTTCCAGCTCTGCACTCACTATTGTGACGAGGATCATTATATTCACAGGCAAAACAAGGGCATCGGCTCAACTAACAGTTATTAACAGACCAATAGTCACTTACACTGACTGCATGATGGCAGAGCCTGAAAATGCTGATTGCTGATATGTTGACAGTGTTCTTTGTCTCAGGATTCATGCTGATGATCATGCAATTAATGCCCAGTTGCTCGCCGCCCGTATGTACTGTAGTTGTAGCTCTTCTGATGATCCCCTATATTTTGCTATTTTGTATTTTGTCATTTTTATACTGATAGTATGCTCCAGTTTGGTGTAACCTACTATTTATGACAAAACTTATTTGAAAACTGCCCGAGTTTTTCATTCATATTAATAAAGTGGAGTTTATGCTTCATGTGCTTATTAAAATGATTTTTGTGGGTATAGCACTGAAAGACAATTAAGAGTCTGGTGTGCAGCGTTTGACAAAAATAACATTATTTCATAGAGAGCTGTTTGGTCATCAGAACCAACTGCACTGACTGATTAAATAAGTTTAATGTTTTATGCTTTGTGTGGACATCATTTATTAAAAGAGACTATTGTGCTCATTTCCAGCTCAATATTTGCATTCTCTTTAGAGTAGCTTTGCATGCTTTCAGGTTTCAATTAACCCTTATTTGTCCTTTCTTATTTGCCCCTTACAAACAAAATATTTAAGCCACAGGTGAGCGGGGACTCTGTGCTCGCAGTCAGAGCCGCGTCTGCCTGAAATGACCATGTATCCCTCTACTAAAAGTAGGAAAAAAATATGAAATAAAGTGTTTTGAGCAGTCAGAAGCATTCACTTTGAATCACGGGGATTAGGAGAAAATAAGAGAAAGCATAATAGATCCCCTTTAAAAACCCAAAGTGTAAAAAAAATCCCTTGTAATAACAAGAAGTGGTTTGTAGCAGACAATTTCTTGGCCTGGTGTCTCTTGTTTTTAATTTTATGCTAAGCTGAGCTAAATGGCACTGGGTGGGTGCAGCTATATGAGTGGTGTGATTATTTATATCTATTTCTTTGTGAGACAGCAAATGAGCATAAAAAAAAGAAATAGATTTAAATACAATGAGTTGCTTGGAAACAACAGACTAGCATGTCTATTCTGGGGACATGTCAGCGGTGTAATTACCCTTCCTTGACAACTTCCAAGACATAGGAATATATTTTTAATCAAACAGAGAGGTTTGATGTGCATCAGCACATCTTTTCACAACCGGTGAAATGGATTTGCTTGTCCCAGTGTGGTTGTTTCATAGTATGAGCATCTAAACAGCCCTGCGACAGAGACGTGAGGTGTCTTATTTCAACAGGGAAAGTGGTTCTCCTGAGGTGACTGAGGCGTTTTGTTTTGGTTGCGGTTTAGCAGTTTACTGTGTTCTACAGGTGTCATGAATAAAACATTCAGACGCGTTAGAAGAGGCACCTTGGATAAAGGGTCAGCTGTCCGACTGCCGCAGGAGAATCAAGGAGCACCCCATCAGGAGAAGTGCGCAAAATCACTGCTGTTTGATGGAAAAAGCTGCAGGGGCGAGATGGGGAGAGATTGGGTGCAGATTTAAAGCCCCCCCCATGCATATGTGCTAGGAGGGGTATTGCCCTTTGTGGATTACATCAATGTTGGAGCTAAACATGTAATCATACACTAAGGCCGCACTCCGGATCCACGTGGATAACCTTCAGTCCCATCAGAACAAATTGCTTTAGCTGGAAAGGAGCTTCTTGGAATATTTCACAGGGTAAGCTGATGAGCATCACAAAACATTTGAATTTAATCTTAACACGCATGATGCAGGGGGACATTTTTTCAAACACACGAGTGATTGTGCTTCTAAAAGCTTTCCTTGGGACAGCACAAAGACGCACACGAACAACACAATGCGGTGTAAAAACAGTCATCTATATGCCATGACCATCTTAATCATTAAACCTGAGAATCAACAGAGTCTATTTAGAACCCTCATCTCAGGCATGAAGTAAGCCAAATGGATTCAAGATACAATCCTGTAACTTTCGCTGTCACTTAATTGGAAAACTACTCCTTTGATTAACTCTCTGTCTTTCTCCCCCTTTCTCCGTGCCCCTCAGGGATGTAAAGAGGGGGGCATATAAGACATGAGTGACAGCTTATAGTTTATCAACAGCTGCCCAAGGCTCCTTTATTCCACAGCAGATGTTCTCTTAAGGATTAAATCTGCCTTAAGAACATGATAACTAAGTGTAATATTAGATCCTGGCTGCTCTCAATCAGTGCATTTCTCTGTGCAAATTGAGTACTTCTCTGTATTGCTTGTAATATTTGCTAATTTCGATGAAAGCATTCAGTGTAGCATATAAGTGCCCTTCACCTCTAACTGTGTCACCTTCTGGTCGGGGCAGTCAGACAGCTTATGCAGAATCTCTGCAGGAGGTGTGGATACCTTGACATGTACACCCCACATTCTCTGCCTTGCAGTCTCTACCCATTCTCTAAAAATATTTATGGTGTTCCTTAGCCAAAAGGTGATCCTGCCACTACTGTCAAGATGATTATATTCAAGGCAGAGTCAATTCTAAGACTAGATATGCTTGTGGTTAAAAATAAATATAAATGCCCAAATCTAACCCTCAGGGCTTAGCAGAAAAACAGCAGCAGCTTTGGTGCTCTATGTGGGTCTACACAAGAGGCGCTCAGGCAGTGCATTGAGTTTTAGGTCACCTGTGTTTTGGAAGCACTCAGAGCCCGGTACACAATTACTGTGCACTGTGTAAAATGCAGGAACATAGACTTGAAATTCAAAGGCTACACTTCCACTCATGCATATATCACAGGTAAAAAGCAAGCCTCTGCGACAGCTGGATTGAATATCTGAGACGGACTACTTAAAAAACATGCCTGAAACGCTTTTGTGTAGCAAGTCCAGCATGTCAGCAGAGCAGCAGCAGCTCCAGCGCCAAGACCGAGACAGGCAAGCGTGTGCAGTAATCACTGGCAGTGCGTTTCAACCAGGGCAACCAGTTCCTGGGTATAATCAACATATATAAATGTGTTAGAGTGGTATACTCCATTACTGGATTAGTATTTATCCACTGCACCAAAGATAATTTGAAGGGACTTTCCAGTGATTTATTATTCCTATTTCAAGCGTGAAGCAGGGGTGGTTAACTTATAATGTAACCAGGATTAACTGGATTGACTGGTGCATAATCAGACCTGTTGAAATGTTTTACACTGGGTAAAAACATGACCAGATTTTCACAGAGGCCCTGTAGGAAAAGAGAACCACATTAAACACATGAAATAAAGAAAATGTTAGATTTATTTATCAAGAGACATTATGCATTTTTACATAAATGTGAGGGGACAACGTCTGAGGAACGCCATGAAGACACATAGAAACATTTCAAAGAGTTTAGAAACTTTTTCTGCAGCTGCTCGTCAGTTTTAAAGAATAGTTTTTCTACATTTATTCTTACAGATAAGTGGCTGATGTGGGCAGATGCAGCTCACCTGGCACTGCTCACTCTCTCGCTCTCTTCCACTCTACCTGGCTTTGACCCTTTTTGATGTGTGCATTTTGTTAGTCTGTTTGTAACTCCCTCCATGGCACCTACTTTGAGCCAGTTCATGACACATTGGGGCTCATCCAGGATTTTCAAACAAATTGGTAAGGTTAGAGATTTAGCTTTGATGGTAAACTTATCTTGTCATTTCATGAAATCTAAACAGTTTTCTTTGAGGGCAGCTCTTGGAATTCAGGATTGTGGCCAAAATGTTTGGGAGCTCTGCATAAGAAGTAAGTAATAAGTAAGTAAAAAAAAATGTATAGCACATTTCAAAGTGCTTTACATCATAAGATAATCAAACAAATATGCAGGAAAATCATTAAAAGCATTAAAACATCAGTCAAGTACACCACACAAAATCATAAAAACCATCAAGCAGATATACATGATAATCATAGGGAGATGGTTAGTGTGTAATAGGATATGATAAGATATTTTGTTTAGAGCAGCTTTCACCATGATTTGTTTGTAGACTACTTATCAAAGGCAGCTTTAAACAGGCGGGTTTTCAGCCTTGATTTAAAGGAATTTAGTGTTTCGGCATTTTTGCAGTTTTCTGGGAGTTTGTTCCGGATTAAAGGTGCATAAAATCTGAAAGCTGCTTCTCCATGTTTGGTTCTGGTTCTGGGGATACAGAGTAGACCGGAACCAGAAGATATGAGTGTTCTGGAAGATTGATACGACGATAATAAGTCTTTAATGTATTGTGGTGCTAAACCGGTCAGCGATTTATAAACTAATAGAAGTATTTTAAAGTCTGTTCTCTGAGCTACAGGTAGCCAGTGTAAGGACTTTAAAACCGGGGTGATGTGCTCTATTTTTCTGGTCTTGGTGAGATGGCTTTTTGTTTCTACTGGTTAATGACTCTTTTGTTGAGCTAGTTTCAGTTAAGGTTGAAGAGAGCAGCATTGGTCCCCGTTTTGTTCGGCCTTCAAACCTATTTAAGATTTTACATGCTGGTTTGGAGGTAAACGTAGGCACATTTCAGTTTACATGAGCCATACATCCCTTTAGTAGGTCTTAAGTGGTTGATCACTATTGGCGGAGGGTTTTTGGTTTTTTTTACTCTTGTGTGGCAGGGAATATAGTTGAAGACAATGTCTTGGGAGCATTTCCCTTGTCTCCAGAAGGCTGCTAATTTCTCATGTGTTTTGCATGCCAGTGGAATCAGTGCATAAGTACCCACCACATGTATCTGTCCAAAGACTAGGGTTGAGATTAGTTTTGGATGCAATGGCTGCAACTAGGGAGCTTGGACTCTCTCCAAAGTGCTCTGTGATATTTGGATTGAATATGCTATAACTGGTAAGTCTATGAAGACTGAGATGTGACATGTTTAACCTGGTAGTTTTGGTGTCGGCACCACTAATTGAGCTTTGTCGTAGCTTGATTAACAGTCTGTTGGCGTACTGGAAAGTTTTGGTTTGTTAGAGAGCCTTTGGATATGCTACTTTGGATAGTGCTCAGACGTTAATTCCACTTTTGTTTTTGGTTGATGGAAGTTTAGCAAAGCCACTTGTAGCTTTAGGCCATGTGACATTTGACTGCTGAGTCTCTCCCTTTCACCCCACCTAACATCAACCCTCCATGATTTTGTTAGCTTTTTGCAATAAATTATATTTAATTAAGTCGACCGCTTGTGTGGACTCCATTTTTGTCACCCACTGTGAGCCAGCTAATGACATAGCGCAGCAACGTAAGACAGCAAGAACCTGTACTTTAGTCAGGTGTTAAGTAAATCCACTTTTCCTGACTCCTGCTGACATAACTCATTTGTTGTAGAAAAGCTATGGGGAAAACATTATTCTTCATCTAAGCAGAATTTATTCAGCATTGTACAGCTGCTGCTGATGAGCCACAAACTGAGACTTGAGGTTTAGTCTTTCTGCCTTAAACTTATAATATCCCAGGGATAAAACAGGGAAGGCAGACCATGTGGAGAAAATGTAAATGTATTGTCTTGGTATTCTGTAGCGATTTTAAGGTAGGCGGAAGTCAAGTCAACTTCAGATAATTTCATATTATGATTAATTTTATGTTAATATTACAGTCATTTAAATGCCAAAATGTAAAATACTCACTGGAGAAACACTGAATACATTTTGCCTCGGGTACTGTGCTGTATTTTGCAGCAACAGCAGAAAATCACACCTCTAACTTTTTAATCACCCCCTTGAGAAGCACAGTTGACCTGTACAGTGATGTCTGCCTCTCTGAGCATGACTTCCCCAGGCCAACTTCAGGTCATCTTGCCCGTCCTGTACCCCTGAGATCTTCTTTTCAATGAGGCCTGGAGTGCAGATGGAGTCTAGAGGTGTGACCCATGAAGTGGTCCAGCCTTCCTCTCTTCAAAAACAGAGCACCTACTCCTTCTCTAATTTAATCCTCTGAGCTTTGAGATTCGGGCGTATACAGACAGAAGCACACACACGTGCGCATGCGTGCAGCAGGAGCTTTTTTCCAAATCTTTTTGAGACATTATGTGAACTAGTTTCTTTGAAGATATCTGTCATTGAGATTTAAGATGCATTTTGCTGTTTTTTAAATGTTCCCTTTATTTCCCAAATTCACAGATCTCCATGACTGAAAAAGATCTCCGTAGATATTTTTGCAATCATGTCTTACACAGTTTAAAATATAATTAAAGGAACACTTTATAGCATTGAGTCAATTAAACATCTGGGATATTGATCTGGTCAGTTAAGTAGCAGAGGGGGTTGTTAATCAGTTTCAACTGCTTTAGTATTAATGAAATTAACAACATGTGCACCAGAGGGGCAACAATGAGACAACCTCCAAAACAGCAATGGGTTTACAGGTGGAAGCCACTGACATTTATTCCCTCCTCCTCATTTCTCTTTTTTCCACTAGTTTTGCATTTGGCTGTGTTTAACATCACTAAGGGCAGCATGAGGCGATACCTGGACCCTACAGAGATTGCACAGGTAGTCCAACTCCTCCAGGATGGCACATCAATACGTGCCATTGCCAGAAGGTTTGCTGTGTCTCCACAGTCTCAAGAGCATGGAGGACATTTCAGGAGAGAGGCAGTTACTCTGTTAGAGCTCGACAGTGCTCTAGAAGGTCCTTAACCCATCTACAGGACCGGTATCTGCTCCTTTGTGCAAGGAGGAACAGGATGAGCACTGCCAGAGCTACAAAATGACCTCCAGCAGGCCACTGGCGAGAATGTCTCTGACCAAACAATCAGAAACAGACTTCATGAGAGTGACCTATCCTCTGTGCTCTCGGCCCGGCACCATGGATCCCAGTTGGCAATTGCCATAGAATACCAGAATTGGCATGTCCACCACTGGCACCCTGTGCTTTTCACAGATGAGAACAGGTTCACCCTGAGCACATACTTTCATTCCTAACACATTACCCAGTCCATATCAGTATAGATGTCCAGCATGATTTTTTTCCCCATTGAAATCTGATATGTTTTCAAAATCATCTATTAACCACAGGGTTGCTGGTTGAGACGCTGCATCCCAGGTGCGACCCCCGCAGGTCTGGGACAGAACACAAACGTAACAACCCAAGCTTATAAAACCCTGTGCCTTCTAAAAAACATTGCAGACATGAATTAAGACGTGTCACAGAAGAAGAAAAAGAGGTTATTTTTCTCTTTGCATCTTGCTCATGTCAGTATTCATCTCTTGTAGATGATAATGGGGCTGGCTGATGTACAATATGCAGACTCGCAGTGGTATTTGTGTGAGTGAATGCATGCGTCTGCGGTTGTGCTCATGCATTACCATTACTTTTGTATCTGTAGATAAAACCAGACGCACGGCTTTGTTTATGTGTGTCATTTCATGCATGTGGCTGTATGTTTACGTACCAGACCAAGCCGATTTGCATCCACATTTTACTGCCATTCAAATCATTTATTCACCTCCCAGCCTACAGCGTGGCTTGTGGCCTGCAGCTTTGTTGGCTGCACAGCCTTCCCCCCCACCCCCACCCCCGCTACCATCACTTGCTTTTTATCATGCACGGCACACCGCTGGACTACTGCAGGCACAGAGCACTTCATCACCACAGCCTGCAGAGAGAAGCAGAGACAGACTAGAAGATGGGCTTAGGGTTCAAGAAGACCCCTATTAGGATGGGATATCCCATAGATTACAAGCTGCATGTTTCTTGCCTCAATATTAAGCGTAGTTTAAGGGATGATGGGATACAAAGGATGTCCTCATGTTTTTAGATTATTTGCAAATTATTCGGTGATGAGGTTAGGAAGCAACGTTATTTTAATTCTGTCAAACCAGCAGGCATTTCTGCCCTTAAACTCCAGCCTGAGGGGATATCTTCAGCTAACAGCCTTGTGTAGTGGTTACAGTGCTGAATTCTGTCAGAGGACATCTCCGCTGAGAGAAAATGTTGAGTTGAAACAGAGGGGAGCGGAGGAGGGAGACTGTTTCCTGGTGTCAGCTCTAACTGGGCTGGGAGTATTCTAGCTTCTCTCAGGTACACTGATATCATCCCTGACTGCATGCTGTGGAGAGAAACAGTTGCACTGAGGTGTCAGCTTTAAGTGGGTAGGGGAGTTTTGTCACCCATCAGCTATCAGCATTTCACAGTGACTCCTCACTGAGGTGTTTGTCTGAGCCCTCTGAATGTGGAGCCCCATTTCTTCCTTTCCTTTCCTTTCCTTTCCTTTCCTTTCCTTTCCTTTCCTTTCCTTTCCTTTCCTTTCCTTTCCTTTCCTTTCCTTTCCTTTCCTTTTGATTTCTCTTGCGTTAATCTTTATCTGCTTTGCTCAGTATTTCCTTTCCTCTCCTCTCTCAGGAGAGTGAATAATCTCTTTCACTATCATGGATAATGGCTGTTCTCTATAACAGTGCTGTCTCTCCAATTCATCAGGTCTGACCTTCAGGATGCATCGTGATCAGCACAGAAAGTAATGACACCACTCTACTCCCCGACTCCTGTACAAGAAAAATACCCACAGTGGTGAAAGACCATAATCAAATCAAGTTTGCATCTGATGTGATTGTTTAATCTGATATGACTGTTACTGTGATGATACAGACGGACAAAGTATTGGCTTTTTTTTCTCTTTTATTACTAAGAGTTATGCTGCAGTGCTGCATACACTTGAATCTCTCATTTCATTTTCCCAAAATAATCTTTTCTGTATCTGCTGTTGGTCCTTGGGAGAGGTTTGATATTCAACACAGCAAAGGGAAATTGATTTGTCCATGTTTTGAAACTGTATATTAAAGGGTTACAGAGTCCCTGCAGGCACCAGGACTTGAAAAAAAAGAAAGAATAGTGGCCATGTAGCAGTGCAGGCTGATCTCCATAGAGACTTTTCTATTGTCTGTCTGTGCGTCTGTTCTGCTCACTGCCAAATCACCAACAAGACATAGGAGCCTGAGCAGAGTCGCTGCTTTATAAAGGACATTTTCTATCCGCTTCTGGCTCTGGGCTGCTGTTCAACCGTAGGCAGACTGCATCCTGCATGTGTGGGTAGAACAACTCTATATCATCTGTTGGTTTGAATAGACAGCTCTTTGTGGAGCAGCTTAGTGTGTGTTTGTCACAGCCCCAGCCAACACATGTTTGACAGTGATCAAATGTTTGTGGTATGTGTGGAACCTCCCACTCAAAGCGGTGAAGGGCAGCTCCGACAAATCAATAGATATCAGTTTAAAGGGATGAAAATGATGATAAATGGGTTAGGGTGGATCAATGAGCAATGGCCTCTAGTCTCCTGGCTGCATGGGATTTTCTCTGGGGCTGCGCACACAGGTGCACTCGTACCTTTTAACGTTTTAGCTAAATCCTGATTAGCAGGGGTACTAATTACAGACACAGGATTATTGGGGTCCATAAGCAGTTGGGATTAACTGTGAGTAACTGAATAGTTTGTCACTATGTTAGTGCACATGTCCATCTCCAGCAGCGAAGAATAATTTCTTCCCTTCGAATGATCACTGATGGCACAGACAGGAGTCTTCTATCTCTGAGTTAATGAAACCATCCTGACACATCATTCTCCCAACACTAACTTTTATCTCCCGTCCTCCTGCAGACTGCAGTAAAATGACCATTATTCTTTCTATGAGCGTGTCTGCGTGCGTGTGTGTGTGTGTTTATGCCTATTGCCTATGTATGCGTGAACAGCCTTCTCTATTCATCAAAATGTCACCTGTAATGGCTGCTAAATTAACCATGTGTTTCGGGGAGCAAAGCTGGCTTGATAAATCTCTCTGTGGCAGGAGGCGTGTGTGGTCCACTCCCATCCACCTCTACAGTGACCTTCCTCTAGTGCGGGGATCCACTGAGGTTAGTCACACTTAATCCAAACAAGAAGATTGCGGGGCACGGGACATAAAACCATACAACTTTCCAGGGTCTAAAATCTATTTCTCTAGGGCCATTCATGTACCTAGAACTGGATAATATTTATTGTATGTTTTTAAAGTGACACAATTTAATCCAACTTTTTGTCCAACTGTATAATAGATTTTGGATGACTGTGTTAAAGTCCACCCCGAGCAAGCTCATTTAAGTGGACAGCTGCAGCAGGCAGCTTTTTCCCAGCAAAAGGTTCAGGTAAATTAACTCAAACAGCAGGTACACAAAGCAACTAACTCTGACATGTGAACTTAACTTTGAGCTCCTAAAGAGCTGGATATTTCTCTCAGGAGTTGGTGAAGGCCGCAGCAAAAGATCAAGGTGACAAACGTGATAAAACTGCGAGCTTTTAATTAACTTCCACTTAACTTATTCTTAGTCAGAATAATATAGTTTTTCTTTTTCATCACAATTCTTGGAGAGTTCGTATTCCTTTTCTGGATGTAGCACAGCATTTACGGTTTAAAACTTTGTCCTTCAAGACTTGATTTTGCTTTCATGCTTGCAGTCAAACTAGAGCCAAGAAAACTCATCTAAGCTACGTGTATGAAAAGATGCATAAAAGCTGCAAAAAAAATTTAATTTTGAAAAAAAAATGTTTTTTTTTCTTTAAAAGAAAAAAGAATGTATTTTGGTAAATGCAAACAATTGGCTTTGAAATTCTGAAAATGAAGCAAAATAAGCTTCAAATATCAATTAAATCAAATTATACAGTGTTAATAATACAGGAAAATGCTGTTACAGCAGAATGCCCTAGCTGGTAGTCGGGCCTGATATGTGTCCCTTGTGCTGCTGAACAAATCCACAGAAGTCTGCATTGCAGCTGAAATAACACACAGCATTTATTCCAACTGTGTCACAAGTTTAAATCCGCACGCCTCCCTGGCTCAATAGTACTACACACTGCAAGACACAGTATGAAAGCTGAGAGCCTCCACTACGCCACAGAGCTGAAGCCTGGCTGCTGTAGGTGTGGGTCATGCTTACTATTTGGTAGCCATTTCAAGGCAGTAACATTGTACGAAGGATTTTATAATTTCATCTTAAAGAGAGCTTGTTAAACTATTAGAAACATATAGTGGTCAGGCTCAGGATCTTATGTCCTAACAATTTTATCCAAATTCTTCACATGTGACATCAAATGTCCCCCCTGTTATGGGACATTCTCATCTCTGTTAATAAGAGCTGAATGGTCCCAGACTGTACGCTGCAAATGTGTTTTAAGAAGGTGGTAATAAAGAGAGGGTATGATCTTCTTGGAAGATGTATTCAATTTGTGTCTTTTAGATTAAAAAGGAATTTCAATGAAATTGAGTCAAATTTTTAAAAAAGATTCCACTTTGTCAAGTTACGCCTTTCAATTAATCACAATTATATATATAATATAAATTTAATTCATGGAGTTAATTAATTTTCTTTATTTTATTTAGTTAATTTGATTTTCATTTACATTAATTAGCTGAAATGCCCCTGCTTCCACCTCGTGTCCCATTCATCCTTAATTTACCCTGTTTAAGAAAATTACAATTCTGTAAAATATCTAACATCTATTAAATAATAACAACAATCATAATAACCAGTAATAACCATTTTAGACATTTTATGTATAATCCTAGAGGTTTTAATAAAATTATTAATTTGATGAAGTGACATTTCTTGCAGCCGACCACCTGAATTTTACAACTATTTTCTTTTTTAAACTGACTTTTTCTTGGACACCTTTGTGTTTGGCACCAAAGATCAAACATATAACTTTTCAATGAAATAAAGATTTTTATGATAAACTATTTTCCTACTTTTACACTAGTTATACCACCTGACATGCACAGTATACCAGTCCACTGACTGATGATCCATATTTAAGATATCCATATTTAAGTGGAAAAAATTTTCAACATGCCATTTTTATACGAGCTCCACGCAGTACTGTCACAGAGACACCGAATACTAAGAATGATCCACGTGTTATTACAGTGTAGTAAAGCAGCAGTATGCAGAAACTATACAGGGGCAAAAATACTAATTTAAAGATAAAATTTTAAACTAAACTAGTAAATTGAAATGGGCTATTTTGTTTAGCTTATCCATAATAATGCAAAATCTAAACTTATTTTCAGACAGCCTTAAAATAAAATGGGTAAATGATGAGAAATTAAACAAACTGTTCTTCATCTCACAGAAATATTTATTGCAACAAATTGAACTTGTTACAACTGTTGAAATAGAATTTTTTAAAATCAAAATGTAATTTTACATTTTTAAGGCTTAGCGACTCTGTATCTTTAGAATTGTTTATTTCAGAATAATTATGAATTTCAGATTTCAAACTGCATGCATCCCTAACTTGTAAAGTTAATTTGAAATAAATTAACAAATAATAAACTAAAATGTTTTTATAAAGCTTTTATAAATCATTTTATATTCTATAAGCAGTGAAAGTTCGGGTTCCCTTCTGCCATTCTGACTCTGGTCCACATAGAGCAGTGGCTTGTTAGGCTGATTTTAACAGTGCTTATTTCAGATGGTAAGTGTGCTCTGCCTTTGTCCAATGAATGGCAGACAGCTCCCAACTGATATGCAGTCTTTCAGTCTCCTAGATGTGTTACATCTGTGGCTAATAGTAATTATTAGCTTTACTAGATATCAGTCTTGACCTCTCAATCTACCAAACTAAAGAACCTATAGTCATTTATCTTGTACAATAAACCGCTGGGATACCTCTGAAGTGGCAGATGAAAGAAAGCCTAAATGACAGATTGCGCTGCATTACAGAAGCTATGTGGCGAACACCCACTGGTATAAACTAAATCAAAAAGCAGAACAAAATACAATTCAAATTCTGTAATGACAGTGAGGAGGAAGAAAGGATCAAGGTATTGCACTATAATGATTTTTGGCACCGCTTCAGAAAAACGGGGAGGATTAAAGAGAAAGAAAAATAAAACTACGGGGCCTGTAACAGAGAGAAGAAACACAACAAAAGGAGTAGTATCCTGGAGTGCAGATTGATTCCTATCAGCTGGTACATAGACAGTGACCTGCAGGGAGAGCTTATCTTGGCTCATGCTCTGTCTCTCCTACATTTTGATACGAGTGCTGCAGGGTGTGGACTGGTTGGGAGGAGCGGATGTGTAGTTAGCTGTGTGAATGGAAGGATGAATAGGAATGATGAAGAAACAGTTTTATGAATATATTGATGGAGGAAGAAGGAGATGAATGAAAGATGGGGAGTAAGGTTGAAGGAATGGAAATATTACGTGGATGGGGGGGCAGATGGAGCGATTGTGTTGGGAGAAAGTCTGATGGATAGGGGACAGAGTGGAGAACATCCGGGGAGAAAGACGGTTTGACGGGGAAGAGCCTCCCTCTGCAGAATAATCAGGGCATGATCAGCAGATGGGAGGGCAGGGAGAAAGGAACTGGAGGGGACAGCTGGAGAGATGGAGAAGATAATGCAGAGAGAGGAAAGAGGGGGAGAGAGAGATGCAGAACAGAAGCATGGAGACTGGCCAGCGTTTAAAAAAAAGGAAGAAGAAGAAGATGAAAAAGGCAGAGCATAGACGCAGGGAAACAAAGCGAGTGGAAGAGCAGAGCCTGACAGAGAAGAGGATGATAAAGTGTTCACTTAAACAGGCTAACGCGTTCACTGCAGGGTGGAGGGACAGGCAGTCGCATGTCTGCACACGATCAGTCAAATGGACAGAAGATGAGAGGATAAAGGAAGAGACAGAGCTGGTGCTAATACCAAGCTCACTGTCACTCAACAGGTTTCCCCCGTTCCCCCGACTCTATGATTACAGCTGCGATTAATACAGTGGAATATACTTGAGAATATTCCTCGGCGATCCACATTATGAGTTTATTTTTTCTCATTCTTTATAGTCGACTTGGATTTTCCTTTATATTAATTAGTAAAATCAGTGCTGATTCACTGAACCTGACCTTCCCTCCTAGCTCATTACTCCCTCACAAGTAGATAGAGTTCACCGTCAATTAACCAACTTTTAATGAAGAGAAGGGCTGTTGAGCAAGACCTACAACTGTTCCAGTGCTAATGTAACACACCACTACCTTTACTGCTTTTAATGACAACCTGTGAGGCTATCATCACACAAGAATATCGTTTCGAGAAGCGAGGAATATTAGTCGTGAAGGGCAGTCTTGTCACAGTTTCAGAGAAGTATCGTGAGAGAAAATGCTCCTCCTTAACAGCGATAACAAATGAGCGCCCTTAAATCTTAAATAGCTGTATTTTCCTGTCAACAGCTTGGGCAGGCTACACTTGCGTAATGTTAAATGGCTGCTATATATAGCTTACACTTTGCATTACAAATGTAATGCAGTGCTATTATTTTTAAGCACTGGCCCCATAAAAAAAAAAACACTAAAATGCTCATTAATTGATTCATTCACTCATGCACTCATAGATGGTTACATTTGTCCTCTAATGCCAGAAGACCTTCGGCACTGCAATAATATACACTCACCAGATACATTATTAGGTACACCTATAACTAAGGCTACGTTCACACTGCAGCATGAAGTGACCCAATTCCGATTTTTTGAGAAATCCAATTTTTTTTGCGTGTTTGTTCACATTTCCATATATATGCGATTTGGATGTGATCTGTGTGTGAACTGCAGACGAACCTGAAAGTGTCCCGCATGTGCAGTAGAGGACGCGATTACGTCACACGTACTGAGCATGCTCAATGTTTGCTGAAGTAAGCTTGTTTTTTTTGTTTTTTTAAATTTAACTTTTATTAAACAAATCTCCAAGCAATAGCGAAAATAAGCTTGTTTTCCTTCACGCG
>VUQK01040156.1:0-10382 GCA_015106715.1 Bujurquina vittata
GATATTTTTTTGGTATTTTAGTTTTTATTAAGTTTGTTCCATTTGTTCTTTTGCTCGTTTTTTTTTTTTTTCTTTCTTTCTTTTTAACTTGACTTTCTCAGCAGCCGGCGTCAGAAGTTTGGTAAAAGCTTTTCCAGAAATAAAGACATTTCTGTTGGATGAGACAAAATCTTTGCATTGGTGCAATATACTGAGCCGAAATGAAAGCAGCAGAACAGTGATATAATTACATGCTGCTCGCAGAGACAAACCCAGGGAGAATTATCACCTGACTCCGCCGTTCCCCTCAGCTTCAGCAACACTTTAAGCGTCATGTGCGTCCACGCCGCAATTTACTAAACAGACACTCTCGTCGGCCTCGTTCACAGGCGCACGCAGCTGTTTTTAGACACTGTCCAACATCACACAGCAAAGGCAGTGATGAGCTGACAGACAAACTGTGATGCATAGCACAATAACCTATAAGACTTGCCAGGGTGTCTCCAGTCTGTGGACTTAGGTAGAATCACTGCATCCATTTCTTGGCACGTACAAAGCTAAAAATGTCAAAAGTCACACCTCAATTTAACGTGTTTTTTAAGGTGTCTTCGATGCATGAAAATAGCTAAGTGTGGAAGTGGATGATGAACTGTAGCACTCCAATAGCAACAGAATTTTACTTTTTACACATTATTCCCATTGATCCACAGTACTTCCGAACAAGGTCAGATATTATTGTTACCATTTATACCCAGAGTGCTTAAACCTCTGTCACCCCCACCCACTTTACGTGCATTATTTCTCCTTTATGTAGCCAGAAGTAAAGACATTTTCATCCAATACACAGTTCTAAAACCTACAAGTGAATAAACTGCAGAGAATTAGGTGTATGGCACTGAACATATGATCAAACTGATGCTGCTATATTGTAGTCCTTTTGATAAAACATAGCTGAACTGCCTGCAGACTTTTATCACTTTGCTGCACCATTCTATGATGTGTGAATATTAAACATAAAGAGCGTCAGCGTTGAAAACTGGAAGACTTTTCTCCGCAAATAAAAAGGTTGGCTAACGTAGCACTAATGGCCACAGCTATGACTGAGCAGTCCTTTAATCAAAGCGGCTACTCTCCGGCTACGCTCCAAAGTGCAGAGACTGTGATTGCTTTCCCCCGTAGTTAGACATGGATGTTAGGACAGAGGAATAGCCTCACTCCTTCTTCTGTGGCTGAGACGGCGTTTAGTGTAGCCCCATGGGGCACAAGTTCGAAATTAATTTCCTAAATTCCCAAAAGTTTATAAAAAATGCATCAGAAGATAATGGAGGCAGCAACTTTGTCCCGTCTTTGCGGTATCTGTCAGCTGTCTCGGTCTCACTTACTCTCCTTTTACTCCCTTTTTCCACTCGTGATCTCTCTGTTGTGTTTGGCTCTGGACGGCTCTCTCATTCCCTCTCTTCTCGCATAACTCGCTTTCCGCTCGCCTTCTGAATCTATATCCACGGGCATTTTCAGAATCTTCTTTCAGTTTTACAGAGCAACATCATTTTCAGGCTCCTATTGAGCCTCCTGGCTCCATCTGCATTTCTCTCTATCGCCTGAAAAAAATGGCAAGAAGAGGTGGAAAAGCTCTGCTGAGGACAGGATTTAATATGCCGCCTACATGTTCAAACGGGCTGAACATGAGTGTGCGGCTTGAGTCTTTATGCCGCTTAATGTAATGACTAGCAAGCTAAAAACTGTTCTTAACCTTTCCACCTCTCTAACAGGAATATGTGCATTTGGCTTTGCCAATAGCAAGTATTACAGTTTAAAACAGTTAAAATCAACTGGGTGTTACGCATTAAAGTGCAGCCTGTAGGTCCTGCGTAAACCTGTGAGGGGTTAAAAGGGTTATCCATTTCTGTATAGCTAAAAGGCAAAGACTGTCTCTTCTATCATATTAGATCGTATCTGACAGCTAAGATGCACTCTCCTAAGCACACATCATGGCCTGTGCTGTAGTGGTAGCCGTGAAAGTGCATATAAGTTGTTTATGCCCTTATGTAACTAATGTTGAGGTTTACTGACAAGTGGCTAAGGGCTCCAAAAAACATGTGACGAGCAGGTTGCATCCCAACTCCTACCAACAGCCAGCGTTGCTTTCTTTAAGCTATGACTGGCCATTCCCTGACCTCTGACCTATTGTCATGGTCTTTGCAATTATCCACTTGTATGGTTCTTGCTTTGCTCTTCCTTTTTCATCTGCTGGTTTTCTTGACACCCCGGTGGCGCTCGCTCTGTTTTACTGTGAGTTCAAATGAAAGGTCCTTGACATTACTGCCGGCCTTCATACATGCAGCCACCCCAAAATATCCAGCCTCCCCCTCACTACATTATAAAAAAAATGTCCCATACAGATTCAGAATAAAATCAATTATTAGTTCAAAATTACACGATGGTCCGGACTTTCACTGCAACACAGTGGATGATAGCCGTTTCTGGGATGGATGGAGAGCGAGCAATAACTATGAGTGACAGGTGAAAACGTGCCCCCACGGCTAACAGTTCAACATGTAAGCTGCATAAATGTTCCTTCACAGTAATGTGACCAAAGTAGCATCCATCCATCCGTCCTTTTTTTTTAACCTCCTATATGTATCACAGCAGTCTAAGCATAGCTGCCTAGACCTTCCTCTCCCCAGTCAAGGCCTGTAGCTGTTCTGGGGGGATAAAGAGGCATTCTCAAGCCAGCTAGGAGACATAATCTCTCCAGCATGTCCTGGGTCTGCCCTGGGGTCGCCTCCCGGTTTGACATGCCCAAAAACCTCACTTAGGAAGAGCCCAGGAGGCTTTCTAGACAGATGCCGGAACCACCTCTATTGGCACCTTTCGAGGTGGAGGAGCAGCAACTTCACCCTGAGCTCCTCCTGAATAACTGAACTTTTCACATTATATCTGAGCTCAGACACTCTTTGGAGGAAGCTGGTTTCTGCCCCTTGCGACCACGGACGGAATATTAATCAACCAGTCCAACAAAATGCTCAACTCTCTTTATCACAACATCCTAACGCAGTGTCCACATCACGGGAGACAGTGCAGCAGTCAGCTGTTGGTTTTAAATGAAAGCAGCAAGGGATCTCGATTCTTGCAGCCATGTCCCATTGATTCCGTATTAACTGGTACTCTGTATTGTCCAGTACTCTCACAATTGTCCGTGATGGCAGGCAGCAGATATTCTTATATCTTCTCCATGGGTCTCTTTTCTCTTATCGTTTTTCCCTCAGCACCTGTTGTTGGTCACCACGCATCAGCGGCCACACCGAATGAAAGTAGCCCCAGCGAATATTAAAGACCTTTTCTACATCTGTGCTTTTGCTACCAGGTTATCATCACTGATAAAATGAGGATGTGCTCCAGTGTTGCAGTCTCAGCTAATCACGCACCCGATCGGCTATTTTCTGATTAGTTCTGACAACGAGAAGTATCAGCTCAGTGCAGCACAGCCTGCTATCAGTCATCTGAACTCAGACCTGATGAGTCAGCGTGACAGTCAACAAAGCTGTCCAGAGTTTTCAGTTTCCTGTAAAAGGCAGCAGTGCATTGCTTATTTTCCTTGGTCCAGTCCAGCTGAACGAAACTACAGCTGTGAATGCATCCAAAACCTTTACTACACCGTGACGGCCCTCTGCTTTGGCCAGGGCCTGCTGCTGTTCCCCCGGTGTTGAGGCGAAACACTAACAGTGAGCACTGGAGAAATATGCATCCAATATAGTTAGATATAGAGACAGTGGTTCAAATGACACTGTACACTGCTTGGTTATAGTAGGTATAAAAATGTACCTTTATCACTGAAAATGAATCTAAGCCTGTGGAGTCAAATAAAATAAGGCCATAACAAATGATATTTTTATCATTTTCAGCATCCAAAAGCCCCTGTGCTTGGCAGTTAATATAAAGGACTCCCAGAAAGTATCCCCACCACCATTTTCCAGCATCCAGCAGTTGCTGCTGGATGCTGGAAAAGATCAGAAAACCGGTGACAGTCGCAACAAATCCATCTGATTTTTATAAAATGCTTGCCTGCACATCCGGTATATTTACACCTACTGTATATCTCTCAGTGACATTAGTTTTGTAGCAGAACGTTTCACATGAAATTCTGTTTCCTTGCTAAGGAAATGTTGATGCATTCAATAAGTACATTATTACGTGTACCTTTATGCTAAGCAATGGTGTGAATAAAAAAAAATCATTCAGACAGCCAGGATTTATAGGTTATCACAGAAAAGTGAGAGCGAATCACGATGACACACTGACTGCCCTACTAAATACTTTCTGTGCAGTGACGCAGAGGAAAATAGTGCAAAGACTTGTATACTGTAAATCAATACAATTATAAATAAAGGAAATAACAAGTAAACAAGCAGAAAATCTGGGACATCTGGCTGCAGGTGCGCAGCAATGGGGGGGGGGGGGGCAAACCGAGTAAACTGATCTACAATTGCAGTATATTTCTTATTTTGTAACAGGTGTCCTCACAAACAGAACAGATTGAGGCATGGCACAGACTGGATGAGAACCACCTGATTTTTGGATCACTGCTGTGACTCTCCTCATAAGTCCTCACACCAGCTGGTAATGGTGCTCACTGTTCTCAGACAACTTCTGCTGTAGAACGTGCTCTATATAAACAGTTCTGTGTTACAAGACTGGAACATTGAGCGTTTGCCAAGCTTAGATTCACATATTATCCCCATGTACTCTCAGAAATATACCTTATGGTAACTATAGAAGTACGATAGAAACAGTTGCTGGGTTGGAATCCCTTTATGTCACACCTACATATACAGACAGTTTCTAATTTTCCTACCATGCATGCTGCTGGAATGTGGGAGGAAGGCTAGAAAGGGTGGAGCACAGGCAAAAAAAAGGCCCCAAAATCATCAACTAGCCTCTGGCATAACTCTGGCTGGCTATTTGACCACTCTTCTTCGCAGAATTGGTCGAGTTCAATTAAATTGTTCGGTTTTCTGTCACAGGCCAGGCTTTGAATCATAGTCCACAAATTTGAACTAAGATTGTGGTCAGGCATTTGGGAGGGCCATCTCAGAAGATTAATGTTAGCCTGATTTATCCTTTCCAAAACCAGTTTTGAAGCACGTTTGGGATCATTGTCCTGCTGGAACACCCAACTGTGCCCAGCTTTCAACTGTCTAGCTGTTGATTTGAAGTAAAGTTGAAGAGTTGAAGAACCTGGAGGTAGCAGGTACCAGTATCACTGAAAACAAAATCGTCTCAGAGCATGATGCTGCCACCACCATGCTTGATGGTTGGTAGTGTTCTTAGTTTTGGAAGCCTCATCTTTACTCCTACAGACGTACTTCTTGTCATTATGGCCAAATAGCTCAATCTGACCAGAAAACTAAAGAAATCTACAATCACTGAGTTCCTTGGATTTCCCCATTTTATTGGTCAATCAGATCGCTGTCAAACTAATTTTTTTAAAGCCCCAAATTACCATAAAATTCATGGCCATGAGCTAACAGTAATTTCTTTTTTTGTATTCTCTGGACAGGGAATACCTGCTGATAAGATGAGGGTTTTGTTTTGTTTTTTTTTTATCTTGACCCTGTACTCCACCACAGTGGATTTCAAAAGCAATCAAGATGTGATCCAAGCGCAGATTTTCAGCTCAATATAATTGGGAATTACAGCTGTTACCATACCGGGCCCCCTAATGTCAGAGGCACCAAAGTAATTTGACAATTGACTGACAAGTATCTTCGTGGCCAGCTGAGGCCTGTTCCCTCATTATTTCATGACAAATTAAGCAGATAAAAGATCTGGAGTTGATTGAGAGTTTTAACATTAGTTGGCTGTTCATGGGAACTCTCAGAATGAGGCCCAAAGAGATGCAGATGCAGGTGAAGGAGTCCATTTCAGTCCAAAAAAACAAAACAAACCTGTCAAAAGGAAATGAAAAACTTTAGGATTGGAAATATCAACAGGCTGATACATCCTTAAAAAAAGGAATGCTCAGGCCACCGCCATGAAAGGATTGCACATAGTTACCTTGAGGGCCAATATATGCTTTTTTTTCCTGTTTACTGCACTTATGAAATGTGATAAATTTTGAAGGCATTTTTCTTTTTTACGTGCTTTCACACGTTATTTCTCAAATACTGATGTGGGCATTACTACTGTAATCAATTTGGTCCATCAGCTCAACAGAAAGGTCGCGTTAACGATAGGTATTTAATTAGTCCAGGCGTGCATTACAGCACGACTGCAGTTTTCCTTAGTTTCAACAGTCATTGAAAAGCATAAAAACATTTATTTTGTTTACTTGCAGTCAGCAAGCTCACATACATGAAAACACTCATTCATACTGCATCTACAAAGAGAATGTGCTGCATGCAGCTCGCATTATACAACCATCCACAGACCACCTATCCTCTGCAGAAAGCTGTATCTGTACAGCCCCATTATATTTTCATGCTATTTAAGTTTATAGGAAATTGTGTTCCAGAAAAGAATGTTGAATATTTCAGATGGCCCTTAGCAAAGCAGGAGAATTATTACATTGGATAGTCATTTCCAGTGGAGATGGGCATCAGCAGTATAACCTGGCTCATCAGGGAGCGTTCTAAGCAGAAGCTTGCTGACAAAGCTTTCGACAGAAATAGCTCATGACTTGCAATTTAGACCGAATGGGAGCTGAGATCATTTTAGAATAACACAATGTGAATATGCCTATGGTTTCATGAGAGATATGGAACTGTAGAGACTGATGGGATATTGTGAAATTGGCCTTCGCAAATACCCCGACTTGATTTTGCCAGCTTACTTCCAACTCTCAAGGTGCTTACTGACCTGATATGTTAATGGTGCATTTTTGTACAACTTTGCAGGAGAGTGGTGTCACCGTTAAAAGCACCATGCAAGAAAAAATAAAGGGAAAATGAGCCTTGAACCCAGAGATACACCTCTGGCTCCCACTCGCAGACCTTGCAGTTTTTTGATCTCATAACATTTGTGCTTCATGATACTAATATTTTAGTTTTTTCTGCATTAATATTTGGGGGATGAAAGAGTGTGGAATGGGAATATAGTACACCAGGTAATGCCACTGATATTTGAAGATTTGCTTGGGGACAGACTTGTTTGATTTGCTCAGCATAAAGGCAAAACATTTGCTGCGATGAACACTAAATACTTGGACAGGGACAAGCTGGTACAGTAGAGACGGTGCACAGTTCATGTCAACGCTGACGTGGCTCAGAGGGTCGCATTAAATTTGCTGTAACGCTTTGTGTCGGGATTGCTGACAATTTGTCGCGGTGTTTAGTGTTAAACCGAGCGTGTCACTGCTGTCATTTCTTGTTAATAGTGTGTTACAGTATTAGAAGATAGGAAGTAAATGTTTGGAATCTTTTTATTAGCGCTAATCCAATCAGGTCTCTCTGACACGCCTTGTCGTGGAAATGAATTTATTTATTCAAAGATAGCCGGTTGCCATATTTGTGATACGGAGGCTGCGCTCAGGTTGTAAAACACTAATCAAAAGGGGCAGACATTTTTATTTGCGATACCAGACGCTGTCTTTGCTTTACGTGCCCGTTTTTGCAGTGTACAAGTTCCAGTCGGGAGGGGAAGCAAGAGCTGGATGTCAGGGTGAAATAAATCCGGAGAGTGTTTGTTCAAGCCATCACATGTACTTAGAGTGGTGCTCAAAACTGTGGGAGTTGATAGGTCCCTTGTTTGCCATCCGTCCTACATTACATCAACAGCTGCTGCTGTAGCCTATCCTTCCCAAACGTCCTCTGCGACAGCCAAGTCTGCTATTTGGGATTTCTTTTGCTTCAGGCAACACGATTCTGACACTGAGCTCGCTTGGTAGAAGTTATAAGGTGTCAGCCTGAACTACGTCATTGCAAAGGAGAGGGTTCTTCATGGGAATGCGTAGGAGGAACCAATAAAATTGGTGCATGACTAATTGTGTCATGTTGTATCCATACCTGAGGCTCAGTTACCTTCACCTTTCTGTCAATATTTCATAACCTCCTAAACCCATATGAACATGAATTACATCAAGCTAAAAGGCAGTGTTTCCTATATTGCTTCTAGCCTGCAAACAAGACAAAACTCAATAAAAGAATTATACTCCTGTACGCCATGAAAAATGCAACTCAAGATATTTGAGCATAACATCCTCAGGGCGCTCAGTCCCAAGATGGCAATTAAATGTATAGATTATCTTTGTGCCATTTTAGAATCATGTGTTGACATGAGTGTGTAGCGTTGTGCATGTCTCTATAGGAAAAGCAAAAGGGTTGCCTGTGTAACATCAGACATATTGATTATGACAGATTGGATTTACATGTCATCCATGATCCCAGTGAACGTTGCACTATGTAAAGTGGTTCAGGCTTCCACATGTGTGTTTATATACAGTATGTGTGTGTGTATTTGTTTCGGAGTTTTAATATCCTAGTATAACTAGTCATCCTCATTGTTTATTGTTTACATTTCATAATGTATGCATAAATAAGTACGTGGGAAGTACTAAAATGATCTTGTCTGCAAAGGATAAAGAAGAAAGAACCTATATTTCTACTTTTTCATAAGTAAATTATCTGAATAGCGCTGCAGGAGCCACAGTCACATGTTTGCTGCATTAAAACTGAAACTTAATGTCTTCTAGCACGATTTCTTTGTTCAAGGGTTTTCTTCACAGACCTGCGATCACACACAATAATAAACGTTACTTTGCCTGCGAAGGTTAGACAGCAATTACATATTTCTTCACAACATCTGTGATAAAAGAAATTAGCATTATGTAAGCCTAATAAGGGAAAAAGGACTGTATGTTTAAAATGGTTTCACATTAATGAGCTGAATGGTGTTATTATTTGTCATTATCATTACACATAAAAGCTATTTCCATCTCTCTGTTGTATTTATGGTTACACTTGGCTTTACTGCTTGTTTGTTTTGAGTTGTATATGCTTTAGCATGCAATATGCCAATCATCCTCAATTATTTCCTGCTGTAACAGCTAATTGGCTTGCATAGCAGCAGCTTCCACGTTAGCTAAAGTGTGTTTATTACCACTTTTTTTCATTGCATACACTGTGAGTTGTGCCGCAGTGAATCATAGAAGCCAGTATTCATATATTCTTTATGTACTATCACACTTTTGTGCAGGATTTTTCTGCTTTGGCTGTTGCCAAAAGCAATAAATAAGTCTTAAGACAGACAGGCTAAGCATTGTATTAAAATAAGATAGTCGGATTGTCTTTTGGGGTTTATTCTACCACTAGCCAAAAACTGAATGTTTTGTGGAAGATATCAAATCTCATTTCTGATCATAGCTCACAAGGTTTCCGGCAAAGTGTCTCTGGCACGAATAACGCAGTGATATGCAGAGTACACACAGCTGCAGATTTAAAGACGAGTGGGCGTATGCCGGTGCATTATAAAGCCGTCTCATCCCTTTCCTTATTTCAATTGCACTCCCCGAAAGGTACATTTTACATTTAGCCTCCAGGTGTGATGTGTCTCATTGTAAAGGCAGATATATACGCACAGATTTATTCCTACATATTCAGACGCACACACCTTTATGACTACATCTCGAGTTAAAACAGTGCACATGTACACATATTATACCTGACAGGCAGGGCATACATAAACCATGACATCTCTGAATATTTGGACTCTTAGTGTGCGCCGTGGGAGATATGATTGATGGCAGCAGTCACATTGCATGATGGGAAGCCTGATAGATGGTGACAATGACACCAGCCACGCCTTTCGAGGTTTTTTGTTTTTTTTTGCCAGAGAAGCACACAAAAAGCACCCTGATGAATGATTTTATTTTATTATGCTTGATGAGCCTTACAGTTATGATGGTACACAGCAAAACTAAACACTGTGTGTGTGTGTGTGTGAGTTTGTGTGTGTGTGTGTGTGTGCATTTCCTATTGGGGTTGGGAAAAATCTCTAAAACATTAGTCTCGAAACGGGGGGGAAATGTCAACAGAAAATCACAAGCGCCGGAGATATTAGTTTTCAGCACAGCAAAATAACAGCATGGTGCATCTTGAGAACAGTAGGTTCACTCATGGGTGCTTGTCTTCCTTCCTGAAGCAGATTCTCATCCATTCTGGCCTGTCTCTGGTAAACAGGCCATCTTGTAAAATACACATGGCAAAGTTTGCTCCCAGCCAAAACTGACAGACACTAAACAAAAGGACTGCAGGGAAACTATGAGCGACACAATAAGTTCTTCCATGTTTGACACGTTCTGTTCACGCTTCCCCGTCTCTCCATCTGCTCGGCCGACTCCGTGAAAATGCTCGATGTCGCCTCGAATGGACGCGCCCCCGAAAGCAAATCTTATAACTAAATGTCACGTG
>VUQK01040157.1:0-14308 GCA_015106715.1 Bujurquina vittata
TACATAAGGGATGATTAATAAAGCGATTTAATCAAATATTCATACCTATGATAAAGTGCCTCATATTTAACAATGATACTTTTGATTATATCTGCTGTGTTAGTGACCACGCTACTTTCAGCTGCTCTCTTATTCACAAAAGGTCAACACCGAGGGTAGCTCCGCATGTTCAGTTTAGTGTTTTATACCTGAGGCTTTTCCTGACACAACCCCAAAGGGATTTGTCTCCCCTTCCGAGATCAAACTGGGAATTTTTCACTTGTGAGGTGAATGTGTGAACCACTCCAGCTAGCACTGATAAGAATTACTTTAAATTTGTGCTGAAGACAGCACGAGATTAACGGCGGCGATGGACACAGGTATTACCTTTCTAATCAGGAGCAGCATTAGAGTCCACTTTTAACATTTTGAAAATGTTGAAATATTTCAGTCTATTAAAGTGGTGACTCAACAATAATGATAATCGACACACAAGTCCCTGGAGCAATTGCATCAGGAAGAACATATACATCATTAAGTATGCTCCACTAATATTGCCATGACAGAACTGCAAACACTTTAAAACCAAACAGACCAGTGTTTCATTTGCAGTTTCATGCCACACATTTTCATATGTCGCTATAATGGATGACTGCTACTAAAATCTGAATTTTGGCTCGCACTAATGCTGAGTAAATCTGAACAACGTATATGTAAACATTTAAGCATTACTATACTATTGCTCATTAATAAGAGAATTACATCCCACAGCATACTAACACCTTGATCTCATCCTTTTTCATTCTCATCCCTGCACCAACAGATGAGGAGCGAGCATAAACAGAGAAACATTTTTAAGCGTCCCACAAAATGTTTCTGAGCTAAATGTACGGTTACTGCAACAATATCAGAGATGCAGAAAGATGCAAGAAAGACAGGGCAGGAAGGATGACTATTTTCAAAGGTAAGCACTGCTCAGCAAGTAAAATTTTAGGTGCCGGAAATGAATTTTAATTAATAGTAGAGTTTTAAAATCAGATATTGGATCTATACTTGATGCTTTGGCGAACTGCATTTTTGTGAAATATCTTGAAAAACAAATTCAAGTAACTGAAGTAAGTTTAATGTAGGCAAAACATATTATTTTGCAGTAATATGATAAAGCTTACTATGTTGGACTGGTTACATTTAGGGTAGTGTTAATAGTTACATCAAGGGTAGCAGACATGAGTGCAAATTTAAGGTGATGATGCTTATTAGAGTCACTCAAGTCTACCTTTTAGTTTTATAGTGTCTAGGCTTTGGAAATTATATCTGCCTTTGTCTCATTGAATTCAGTTGGCAAAATCCACAAAGAGCAGAAAGAACAATACTAATTATTCTGACTTATTTCTCAGTAATTATTTTCCCCACGCTGCACCACTACACCCAATCTTAGGGTCCCCCCAACTGCCAAATCCCACTTTAAGCCCTGTACATAGTGATCCTGAAAAGAGACTCCACTGAGAGACTTACTCTGCAAAAATCCAATGCACAGTTCAACATGACACTGCAACAGGTCACCACTTTGTCACACGGGAACATATCATTGCGCTACAGTCTTTACATTTATTTTTATTTTATTCTAAATACGTGATACATATAGTTAAAAAATGCTGCAAAGTATTAATTAAGCATCAATCTATATATGCTACTCACAGTTTGTCCCAGAGGAGTCACACAGCAGAGCTTCTTTTTCAGGTGTTCAGGTAGAAAACAGAAAAGTTTCCCTAACAAGGGATAGATTGTTCCTGGTGTCGCATCTTCTTCCTTCATGGGGCCTAAACAAAAAAATCATTTTAAATTTATAATAAAACTGATACAAAGAAAAGCTAAGGATGACAAATGCACGTATAAGAACTCGCCTACCTGTGAGAAAGCTGATGGTTAGGCCTATTAGAATGACTGTAGTGCAGTTGAAGGCACTGTACCACATGTAGGACAATGAATAAAATCGCTTCAGTCCAGAGGGCTGACTGATTAACAGAGATAATAAAAATGGTTACGCTGTGAAATGACCACAGTCAGGACAGCTTACACTGTGTGCTTGGAGTAATTCATACCTAAAAGTGACATTGCTGAATGCCGTCTGAACAGCAGTAGTCACGTTGGCTCCGCATTCAATTGGTAGTGGTCTTGTGCTGCGACTGAGGATGCTGCCAATGCTGACCCAGAAGGCCACAACCAGTCCTGCACCCAGACCTGCCAGAGCTCCCTGGAAACAGTGAACACACGAAAAAAAAAAAAAAATTGGAATTTACTACTGTGGATTTTTAAAATGTTCTTATCAATAGATATCCAGTAATAAGAAGCAAGAAGTTAAGATTCAACTTACGACAGAGTTGGCCCACGGGAAGAACATCCCGAGACAAAACAGACCGAGAATAGGACCGCCAACCATGCCAAAGATTTTCAAAGCCACCTGCAGTTCAAACACGGTAAACAATCAGTGCAAAGTACTGAAGTCTGTTGAATATTATAAGGTCACGCGTGGTGCGAGCTCACCTGTAAAACTGAATCACCCACGAGGTGAGTGAGACAGGCCATGGCCAGGCACAGCAGCCCATAGGACATAGCTTATTGAGAAGACACAAATTGAAACTTTAGACTCAAAAGGTCATTTTTTTTTAATTTCACTGCTTTGATTCACACATTGCAGAATTTAAAGTTTCAAAACACCAACCTAAAGCTTTGGACAGCAGGGTTGCTCTCGCCTCTGTCATGGCAGGGTATTGCGGTTTAATGAGGTCCTCCATTGTTACAGTAGCTAAAGAGTTGAAGGCTGACGATATGGTGCTGCACAAGAATCAGGAAGAAAAATCAAAATATGCATAAATGATGCCAATTTTAGAAAGAAAATTTAAAACATTTTACCTTTGGACTCTTGCAAATTAAGAGTTAATGTGAAAGATAAGCAACCACAGTTACCACCTTGCATTATTTTATCTTCAAGAGTTTAAGCGAAAACGGGAGTGTTTCCATATTTCTCCAAGGATGCCTGCTTTCATCGTTTAGGTAGTCAAAATAACCTGCTCCACACCAGAGGGGTGAGCTACATGGCAATGAAGCAAGTTCAACATAAATAGCCAGGCTTTCCTTATATTTTCTCGCTTGACAAAATCTACTACTCCAATCAGAGATAACAGCTATCACAACAGCTATCAAGTTTTATTTTTTGTTAACCAAAGCTTTCTTCTTCAGGCTATGTACACGCTCACATAAAAAGATTCTTCTAACACACGAACACTAAATTAATTTTAAAAAAATCAGGACCACAGAATCAGGAGGACCACACATATTTGACTGAGTGGGTATTCTGGGTGACAGACAGCCAACAAATGTGTGGCCTAGCTGCTGATATTCAAAGCAGTGTGAGACTTAGCAGCAAATTAGGACAAATATAAAAACCTTTACATATTTACTGTACCACCAACTGAATAAATGTAAATTCCAGTCACAATGACATGCTGTTTGCATTGCTATAACTTGACAGCTGGGTTTTACTCAGTCAGTAAGCTACATCTCGACAGGTTGCATGCGTAAAACATGTTCTTTCAGTAGAGTATCTATACACTTAAAAGATCAGATGGAATTAGTGGAAACATGACACTCCCAACTAAACATAACCTGCTCCGGACCAGGTTCAGCATAATTTTCTATGGTGCTCTAACCTGAAAAGACAGGCTCAACATAGCACACTAATCTGTTAATCTTGCTTCGTAGTACACCCCCTCAGGTTCACTCCAAGCTGTGCCCCACTGACAGCGAAAATGCATCACAAAGAGCAGCACAAACACAAATTACAGCAAAACGAGCATTTTTGGGTTATCTTCAGCTTTGATGGGAGTAAAAAAAACTGTTTATTTTAGAAATATGAGCTAAAATGTTTCCCATTTCTAACAAAGATGCACATAAGCAACATGCATTAGGAATATTTTTTTTAAACACGTCTACATATGATGATAAGTGGATAATGTTGAGTGATGAATTGCTGCACTGGGAGGGTTAGTATATGCAGAGTGAAACTGTTGAAAGCTCCGTACCTGAGGGCTGCACTAAATAAACAAGCAATGAAGAGTCCAGGCAGCCCAGGCAGACCGTGCAGCATATCCATCACAAAATATAACACCATCTGTGAAGAACAAACTATAAAAACATTTTCCTGGAACCTTGCATTTGATTTGCATAAAATAATGTGTTTCAAAAACAAAACAAAACACATTTTGTAACATCTCTGACATCCCAAACACTATATATATAATAAGGTAAATGTGCTGATAGGTGTTACTATAAAATATGCAAACGCTCTTGCTGTTGTAGTTTATGTACCCTTAGGGATGCAAGTCTGCAGGAACATTTTGATCACCCTTCATAGTCACTTTTTGAGCTCCAGGAACCAGAAAAAACTGATAGTTGTAAAATAATACACATTTCTTCCAAAAAAAAGAGGAAAAAGATGCCCTAGTAGATAACAACATTAAAAAGAGGACATAGCACAGTGCAACTCACTGCATCCTGTGAAGAACTGGCCAGCTTGTCAGAGTGGTCTTCTCCACAGTAACGTGCAAACATGACCAGCCCCATCACACAGCTTAGAGCCAGAGCCAGCTGCAAGGAGGGAAACACCATGTAACAAGACCTGCAGGGGGACAGGAACATAAATAGCTTAATAAATTTTAGGTCAGCTTTGTGTATTGTGCTCCTCCTTTTTTAACTTGCCAATTAATGTTTTCACATTTTTTTTATGCTCATCAGGTGGGCACGCCTACATTGGTGTTACAATGATAGGCACACAACACCTCCAGAAAGCTCAAAGGTTGTAACTGATGACCCAGTTGTGCCCCTTTTTTGCTTTTACCCTTCATGTTGGACATCTTGCAGCCCCAAACCTCTATGCTCTTCAGGAGCCTAGTTTCTGATGTGGCCACTTTTAAAATATAAATATCTGAAGAAAATCTTGAACATCCACCCAGTTGTTGAGATATTTTCAGAACTATCCAGGATGTACTCTGCTCTCAGCCCATGACAGCTGGGAAATGCTCCAGTGAACTTGAACTGGATAAGCAGAAGAAAATGGATGGATAGATGGATGGATGGATGGATCAAAGATTATACTATTTCTAAATGCCTTCAACCATTATATTGGCATTTCTGTACTACATATAAGTCAAAATTTCAAGCAAAGCAAATGTAAACCATTTCAATACATACAGTGCCTTACGAAAGTAGGCACTGAAAGTAAAGGGGCCGAATAATACTGCACGCCCCACTTTTCAGTTTTTTATTTGTTAAAAAAGTTTAACACATCCAATAAATTTTATTCCACTTCACGACTGTGTCCCACTTGTTGTTGATTCTTCAAAAAAATTAAAATTTTATATCTTTATGTTTTAAGCCTGAAATGTGGCAAAAGGTTGAAAAGTTCAAGGGGGCCGCCTACTTTCGCAAGGCACTGTATCATACTCATTCACTTGAATTTGGGGGCACTTCTTAAGATGCAAACATAAAGGGCAGAGTGACTAACTCATGAACAGAAAGACCACAAGTTAATCTAGCAGCCCCAGGCTTTAATTAAGCATGTGTATACCCACAAGCTAACTTGACTTCACATATTTAAAGACTCATTGACTTTCTCTTTCCATTTCGTTGTGTCCTGAAAAACTATCAGTTTGAGTTCACAGTGAAGAATCTTTGCTTTAATATCACATCTGCTGCATACCTGACAGCCTCTTTCTCTGTACGTGAGCTGAGGTATCTCTGGACCTGAGCCTGGTTCACACCATACAGGGACAGCATGAGAAAGACCCCACCGACCGCTAAAGTCCAAAAGGTGTGTCTCTCTGTAGGATCTGGGTTTAGGCTGAATCGCAAGAGAGAAAGAGAGAGAAGGCAGTTTAAATCATATGTATGCAATGTACAGTAAGCAGCACAATTCGAGTATCAGCACCTGCAGCAACAAGTGATGTTATTCTAACTATATATAATAGTAGAATAAAGTACTGCATTGATTCACTCAAAAAGGATAAATAGCTGATAAAGATTTTCTTAAAACTGCAGGAAAAAATGTTGGAGAAACACATTTAAGCCAGATTTGATGTATTTTCTCCCTCTTCTAAATAAGTGGCAGTTTCAATGCAACATACAGGATGCTAATCTACATATAAACTATAGAATAGGTAGCAGGTTTTTGTTTGTGGGACTGATCGTAAACTTTTTTGCAGATTTTCCACAGCCATTCCTGATGCTGGTTCCTTCGGATCTGCAAACCCATCAGCTACTTTGCTGATCGCATGTATCTGTTGTGCAATCCAGAAAGATCTCAGTACCAAAAATTATGTCCTTTGCCTACAGAGTCTACACACATATTCATATGAAGAATCTACATGTAGAGCTTATTTTTCTTTACACAAACTTGGAACGCACTCGAGACCAGAGATGCGGTTTCCCTCCCAGACTTTCCTCCAAACATCAGCCACTCCTCCGGTCTTCTGCACTCCCACCACGATGACAGCCAACTGCCCTGCAAACATCACAACAGTCTGAAAGACGTCTGTCCAGATGACGGCCTTCAAACCACCCTGTGACAAACATTAAACAAAAACATAAAAAGACTACATATCTCAATCAAGAAACAATCACAATTTTTGTATTCATTCACATCTCATAAATAATTATGTGTAAATATTTATGGGTATTTCTTATAGAAAGCCAGTGTTGGCAGAAGTATCTAATGTACACTATACATAAGATTGAAACCCAAAGAAGTCACCTGCACTTCATAGACTACTGACCATAAAGACAACTTAAAATGAAATGAAACTGCAAATTTGCATGTTGTACAGACAGCAAGTCATCTCTTTAAAGTTAAGCTCAATAAAAATCCCTCAACCCTTGAACACTAACATTGAGTGATTTTTCACCCATGTGAAAGTGAGAGTGATAGTGTTAAAAAAAAACCCTCACATTAGTGTTTCAAGAAGATGTGTGCATTGAACCTGTGATTGAACTCACCAGCGTTGTGTACAATGTGCACACTAGTCCAGTGGCCAGCACTGCTCCCCATAGTTCAAACCCAGTTACTGCAAGAAAACAGAGCAACCCACTGAACTACAACAGCCATTTAGTTAAATTCAATAAGTTTTTTAAAAAAAGAAAAAGATTACCTCTTCTTACCTGTATTTAGTGCAAAGGCAGGAGTATACATGCAAACTCCCATATAGATAACCTGCAGTCAGGTAGAAAAATGAGAAATTTTTAACTTATTAAAAGGTTGGTAGAACTTTGAACTTTATGGTCTTTATTATACTGGATGCACTAAAGCTGTCCACTAAATTTGCAAAGTGATATGATGATTATTCTCATTATGGCTATAAGCTAAAAGAGAACATTACACTATTATGTCTGCTTAATATGAAATTACAGCTGGTCCAACATAACAGAGCTACTGAGTATCAGCTTTCTTCTTTTCTTTCGGTTGCTCCCTTTAGGGGTCACCACAGCATCCATCTCACTCTATGTCTAGCATCCTCTTCTGTCACACTAACCCTCTGCATGTCCTCCTTTACTATATCCATGAACTTCTCTGTGGTCTTCCTCTTCCCACTGTTACGCCTATATCCCTGGCAGCTCCATATTAAACATCCTTTGTCCAAAATATATACTCACTCTTCTCTGCACTTGTCCAAACCATCTTAGCCTCAATGAAACTCTTAGCATCTCATCGTCTGCTTCATGTCATTTTTGTCAGTGCCACCATCTCTACATCATAGCAGGTCTCACTACCATCTTATGAACCTTCTCTTACACTATTGCTGCTATCCTTCTGTCACAAATCACTTTAAGGATGCAATTCCTTTAAGTTAATTTAACGATGCAATTCCAAAAAAATTCAATTCAATTTTATTTATATGGCACCAAATCACAACAAACCATTACCTCAATGTGCATTATATTGTAAAGTAAAGACTCTACAATAATTACAGCGAAAGCCCAACAGTCAAAATGTTCTCCTATGAGCAAGCACTTGGCAACAGTGGGAAGGAAAGCTCCTTTTTAACAGGAAGAAACCTTGGGAGGGGAAATCATCTACTGCAACAGGTTAGGGCTGAGGGGAGATAGACAGGACAAAAGACATGCAGTGGAAGAGAGTCAGGGTTTAATAATAAGTGATGATTAAATGCAGAGTGGGGTATAAACAGAGTAAAAGGGTAAATGAAAATAAACACTCTCAGCCTAGGCCTATTGCAGCATAACTAAAGGATGGTTCAGGATCACCTTGTCCAGCCCTAACTATAAGCTTTATCAAAAAGGAATGTTTTAAGACTCATCTTAAAAATAGAGAGGGTGTCTGTCTCCCAAATCCAAATTGGGAGCTGGTTCCACAGAAGAGGGGCCTGAAAGCTGAAGGCTCTGCCTCCCATTCTACTTCTATCCTAGGAGTAAGTCAGCCATCTGAGAGTGAAGTGCTCGATTGGGGTGATATGGTACTATGAGGTCTTTAAGACAAGATGGGGCCTGATTATTCAAGCCCTTGTATAAGAGGAGAAAAACTGTAAATTCTATTCTGGATTTAACAGGAAGCCAATAAAAATAAGCCAATATGGGGGAAATTTGCTCTCTCTAGTCCCTGTCAGTACTCTAGCTGCCGCATTTTGTTTAAGCCGAAGGCTTTTCATGGATTTTTTTAGGACAGCCTGATAATAATGAATTACAATAGTCCAGCCTAGAAGTAATAAATGCATGAATTAGCTTTCCAGCCTCAGTCTGAGAAAGGATGTTAATTTTGGAAATATTGCGCAAATGCAAAACAGCAGTCCTACATATTTTTTTAATATGTGCATAGAAGGACATATCCTGGTCAAAAATGACTCCAAGATTTCTCATAGTGTCACTGGAGGCCAAGGTAAGGCCATCCAGAGTAAGTATCTGGTTAGATACCATGTTTTTAAGATTTGTGGGGCCAAGTAAAAGAACTTCAGTTTAATCTGAACAGTACCTTTAATACCTATGGCATGCTCTAATCTCTGTAATAAAGTGTTATAGTCAACAGTATCAAGGTCCAACAGGACAAGCACAGAGATGAGTCCACTGTCAGAGGCTGTAAGAAGATCATTTGTAACCTTCACTAATGCTGTTTCTGTGCTGTAGTTAATTCTGAAACCTGACTGAAACTCTCCAAATAAGCCGTTCCTCTGCAGATGATCAGTTAGCTGTTTTACAACTAGTCTTTCTTTCTTTCTTTGAGAGAAAATGAAGGTTGGAGATTGGTCTATAATTAGCTAAGACAGCTGGTTGACAGATGACAGCTAGACAACTAATAAAGACAGATTTATTACATAAGAATAAGATATATAAAATTATTAAGAATGAAGAATCAATAAATAGAAAAACTTCTTTGAGCATTCTAGTAGGAATGGGCGAGATAATCTACCCCCTGGGAGAAGACTTTAGGTAGCTACGCTGCACTGTATTGGCATATGGCATTGAAGAACGTAATGAAAGAATTGCATCCTTAAACTTAATCACAGCACTTTCAGAAAGACTTTTACTGTAATAAAACTTATTCCCCATTGCTGTGTAATTCATTAAAGTAAATGTAAACATTATTAAGAGATGGTCAGACAGGATGGGGCTTTCAGGGACTACTGTTAAGTCTTCAGTTTCTATGCCATATGTCAGGAGAAGATCCAGAGTATGATTAAAGTGGTGGGTGGACTCATTTACATTTGGAGAGAAGCCAATTGAATCTAATAATAGATTGAATGGAGTGCTGAGTCATTTTCAGCATCTACATGGATGTTAAAATTACCCACTATAATTATTTTATCTGAACTGAGCACTAAATCAGATAAAAAGTCTGAGAAATCAGACATATCAGACATAAGGACTAGGTGAGATAGATAACAAATAATTCAATACATTTAAGCTTACACTTATCTTTTTAGCACCATATCAATGCCATACCAGTATTATTTTCTAATGTCATGTCACATTAAAAAAAATTCAAATGTGGTAGGTTATTTATAGTTTACGTCAGTGAAAAAGACAGCAGTGATATTATATTTGTGACTGTTATATTTGAATATCAAATATGAGGGGGAAACCGTGCATCTGCACTTCCTGGATTATTAAAATGTATACCGCACTCACCATTTGAAAGATGAAGGTCAAAGTTCCACATATGCGTACTGCTTTGCTGAAGCGCAGCTCAAGGTACTGTGACACAAAACAACATAAGAAATGCAGGTTGCGAAGCTTGTTTATACTGAGTATTGGTGAAAAACGAAAATGCTTTGGCAAACCTCGTAAGCACTGGAGACACGCAGTCGGTAAAACACTGGAATGAAAACATGAGCTGGAATGAGGAGGCCCAGGATGTAGGCACAGCCGATGAACCAGTATTGAGTGCCGTGAGTGTAGATTTCTGCTGGTACGCCTATGATAGCCACGGCCGACTGGAATGAGGCAATGAGCGACAGGGAAACAGGAAGACAGTGCATGCTTCTGTCTGCCATTAAGAACTCTTGTGTCGTCCGCTGACGCCCACCGGACAAAGCATAATACAGCCCGATGCCCATAGAGGCAGTGAGTAAGACAGCAAATATCACATAGTCTATAACCGTGAAGTACTTCTGGTTGGACGGGTCCATTTTCGTTGCCTCCTGGATGCAGTTTGAGAGGGTTGTGTGGTCCTGCACACACACGATCAGACAAATAGGAAACGTCCTTGTTCACACCCATCAGTCATAACAGTCCAACAACCTTGAAGGAAACAAAAAAAAGGCTAAACAAATATGCATGTGAGGAGGCCTGCTCAGATATCCAGCTTACTTTGTTATTATTATTATTATGTAACTTTTTTGCTTTTTAAATCACAAACAAATCACTCTGCAAGAGTGGGAAAAAAACACATCTGCACACTGTGGACTTTCCTTGAGCTGCTTTTCTTAGAGATGTGCATGTTTGCTCACATAAACGTAAAGTCAGTGCTGCCTCTGCCATGGCTAAACTGAAATGCTTGCAGCACAGCACCACTGTTACATGAGAAAATCTTCAATCTGAGTAATGTCACACAACCTCTCAGTGTATCAACATTCGCCCCCGCTTGTGCTGATCCAAAAATAAGGTCAACTGTTTTAGAAATGGGAGGTTCAAAGGGGGAGGTTCCATGCTCCTTGGCTAGAAAGACAACTGCAGCAACCAGTCACTGTGAGATTTGAAGGTCACTGACATCAAATGTTTCAATAAGCATTTTGAGCTGTGGCAAAGAGAGGTTAAAAGATCATTTTAAAACGTGCTTTCCTATCACTGCATGCCATTAATGTTTGGCATTAGTCACATGAAAATATTCCTAATTTAATCACTCCTGCAACATTTTATCCACATAAAACAAAATTACCCAGGAAATTTATACAAGGAGCTTGGTTTTCTGCTAAAAACTTGAAACATTTGAAGCATCACAAACAGGTGAATTTGCTGATTTTCTCATAGGTCTCATGGGTTAGTAAATTCAATACATCTGTATGTTTTTCACCAAATGGTTAAACAACAAACACTACAAAGAAAACACCTTCCACCCTGGGAAAAACACAACACAGTCTTAGAAGAAAAAAGAAAAAACAGACAAAAAAAGAGCAAGAAAATCAGGATTTACAATCCCAGTGGGATTTTTGTCTCCTCCTAGAACTGAACCAAAAATCTTTCACTTGTCAGGCAAATAACAGTAAACCACTACACTATGTAGCCACTAAAATCAGTGCTTAATCAATAAGTAAAATAATATCAATCACTACTATGTATATATTACATAGTATATATATTTCTGTATATATTTTATGCATTGTCTCTTTGTATATTTCAATGCACTTTTATTTTCTGTATATTTTTCTTTGATTATATTTTGTATTTAGGAAGTCTGACTTTCTTTTTATGGCACCGATCAGGAGTGGCCCTCCAATCTCATTGTACATCCTGTATAGTGACAATAAAGGCATTCTATTCTATTCTATTCTATTCTATGAGAGCTAATTTTCACTGTTTCTTCATATTCAATTAGCCATTTTTGTCAGTATATAGTGAAAAATCCCTTGCTGTTCTTAAGAGCCTGGGGGACATCCTCAGGTGTCCTGTTTTTATTTACATGCACATGAAAATACATAACATGAGAAGCTGATATCGACTATAAACACAATATCTACCATCTGTTGTCAAAATATCTTTGAACACCTCAAATCTCACATAGGAGACACAAAATACACCAAGATCACTAAAACCTCGCTGTTAATAATACAGCAAAGCATGATGAAGGATTTTAAAAGTGACTTTCACTTCACTTGGTGGCACTGTTGCTGTAGCTTAAACATTTTAGTTATAAATAACTACTTTTTAATGAACACCGCGACTCTCAAGTCTCTCACATTACCTGCATAACTTAACTGGATAGGAAGGGAAAATGAACAGGTAGTCACGATAACATATGTGAGAGGATACAACTTGGTTATAGCGACATGAACAGGTAAAACCAAATTGAACAGGCTCACCTTTGCACGGCAGCACTGCTAAGACTGGGGTGACAGTCGCTGTCAGCAGCACCATGCCTGAGACGTTCAAGAGCACTACGTTAGTTAAAACATACTTGAGGAAGATGTTTCGATTAATGAAATCATGATTTTTAGGAAAATCGGGGCGAGCATATTTTCTAAAAAGGTCACACTTGTGCGTTTAAACTTGCGTTATCTTCAAAGGGTTTAAAGTACACATACCTTGCTAATCTCTTGCTCCATGTGATCGTAAACTGTTTTGAATTTTCTTCCGGGGTTCTAGGCGTGGGAGGTGTGGCTGCTACTGACGCAGCAGCCGCCAAAATCAAAAGCTTGCAGCGGAGTGGCTTACAGAAAAATAAAGGAAAAGAGTTGCGAAACATGGAGGGAGCAACCGCGAAAGGTATCCCGACTAAGGGCCATTAACTAGCTTAGCGACAGAGCTGGCTAGCTTATAAAGAACATTGTTGTGATGCAAAGTTTGTTAGCCAGCTAATGCTATGGGCTAATGTTTATTAGCCCATAGCATTAGCTGGCTAATGTTTATTAGCCCATCGTTTGTGTCCCTTAGGAGTTAGTAAAAGTATGCTTTATCCCAAGGTGTTTTGAGTCACCTGAGCCTGCTCGAAGTTCAAGCTCGGAGTCGTAAAGGTCTGCCTCAGCACCAGAGCCGTGTGAAGGAGCTTAAGGCTAAAGTTGAAGCACTGAGGATCCAGAGAGAGCAGCTGAAGGCACAGATACAGATACACAAGGTCTGGTGACTCACGGTGGCAGAAGCTCCCTTAGCAGTCAAATATCTACACAGAGTATGTGACAAACTCAAACGTTTATAGATATTCATGTATTTTAAAAAATATAAGGTGTATTTATATTAATTAAATATACAGTTTGTACTATTATTACATTATGAAGATATGAGCAGGAATAGTTTTTATACAGTAGGCCTGGGCCATATCAAATAAGTCACGTTAATACCGGTAAATAAATTATATCATGATATGCTAATTTCATGGCGTAAATACGTCACCCCACCACGCAGCGGACTATGCTCATGCGGGTCTTGCAGTGTTGCCAACTTAGTCACTTTGTTGCTAGGCTTTTTCCCCAAAAAGCGACTAGCGACAAATGTAGCTAGTTTTTCCTGTGACATCAGAGTGTTCTGGAAACCAGAAATCCTCCGCTGTTGCCATGTTACGCTTTGGCGTTGCCCGGACCTACAAGAATACCTGGGCCGTTTCTCAAATCTCAAGTACGCAAGTACGAACTTGCATACTTGGCAAGTTTGGACTTATCCAGTTCGAACTTGCGGACTGTACAAGTCCGGACTTTCAAAGTACGGGGGGGATATTTATGAATTGGAACACCAGCGTACTTGATGACATCACAGCTCAGCTCCAGTGTTTCTATCACCTTCCAGCTTAAATTTACTTAAAATCCAAACCATCATGGCCCTGTGTGAAAAAGTGATTGCCCCCTAAACCTAGTAACGGGTTGGGCCACCCTTAGCAGCAACAACTGCAACCAAGCGTTTGAGATAACTTGCAATGAGGCCTTTACAGCGTTCTGGAGAAATTTTGGCCCACTCATCTTTGCAGAATTGTCCTAATTCAGTTACATTAGAGGGTTTTCCAGCATGAACGGCCTTTTTAAGGTCATACAACAACATCTCAATAGGATTCAGGTCAGGACTTTGGCTAGGCCACTCCAAAGTCTTCATTTTGTGTTTCTTCAGCCATTCAGTGGTGGACTTG
>VUQK01040159.1:0-20250 GCA_015106715.1 Bujurquina vittata
TGCAGGCCATTTTTGCTCAGTCTTTTTCTGATGGTGGAGGCATGAACGCTGACCTTAACTGAGGCGAGTGAGGCCTGCAGTTCTTTGGACGTTGTTGTGGGGTCTTTTGTGACCTCTTGGATGAGTCGTCGCTGCGCTCTTGGGGTAATTTTGGGCGGCCGGCCACTCCTGGGAAGGTTCACCACTGTTCCATGTCTTCGCCATTTGTGGATAATGGCTCTCACTGTGGTTCGCTGGATTCCCAAAGCTTTGGAAATGGCTTTATAACCCTTTCCAGACTGATTGATCTCAATTACTGTCTTTCTCTAATGCTCCTGAATTTCTCTGGGTCTCGGCATGATGTGTAGCTTTCAAGGATCTTCTGGTGGACCTTACTGTGTCAGGCAGCTCCTATTTAAGTGATGTCTTGATTGGGAACAGGTGTGGCAATAATCAGGCCTGGGTGTGGCTAGGGAAATTGAACTCAGGTGTGACAAACCACAGTTATAGTATGTTTTAACAAGGGGGGCAATCACTTTTTCACACAGGGCCATGATGGTTTGGATTTTTTTTCACCTTTACTACTAAACACCTTCATTTACAAATTGCATTTTGTGTTTACTTGAGTTGTCCTTGACTATTGTTGAAATTGGTTTGATGTTCCGAAACACTTAAGTGTGACAAACATGCAAAAAAACAGGAAATGAGGAAGGGGGCAAACACTTTTTCACACCACTGTAAATGATAAGAACACGTAGCATTAATCCACTGAGCCTGTTACATCTGGTTCTGATACGGGACCATTCAATTTCAATTCATTTTTATTTGCATAGCACCAATTCTCAACAGCAGTCATCTCAAGGCACTTTATATTATATATATAGTACTGAGAGCAAACCCTATCAATGTGATGATCCCCTATTAGCAAACACTTGGCGGCAGATCTTCCTTTTAACACGAAGAGACCTCTGGAGAATCCGGCTCATAGCGGGTAATTTTGACTGTTGGGTCTATTCTCTACTTTAGGATCTTTACTTACAATAAAAAGAAACTTGAGGCAAGTGCTGTGATTTGGTGCTATATAAATAAAATTGAACTGAATACATAAAAATGTACAGAAATTCTAAGACTCCGTAAACTGTAGAGTGTTACAGGTTGCTGAAAACCCACAAAGTTATTTCTTCACTTAAAGAATTATTCATCATAAAAAAAGACATAAAAAACACACTGCAAAGGTGAAATCAAGACACTAACAATGCAACCAAAGCACACACAACTAAGCCCATCAGCTGCAATATTAAAGCCATTGCATGGGAAGTAAAGAAGTTACAATGCAGCATTGTCACTTAACAGCTACCACTACAGAACACCCAACACAAAGGTGACAATATTCTGCAAGTGGTTTTAATGTTGGGGATGAGCAAAATACTGACGAACTTGCCTGGGTTTCGTGCACTCAGAAATGCTGGGAAGGCAGAGGGTGTAACAGAAGACATTTACATTGTGTGGAAAAAACAAAACAAAAGAAAAGAAAAACAAAACAATACAAAACAAAACTGTGAAACACAGAAATAAAATTCACAACTGTGGCTGCCAGATAATGACAACACAACTGAAGCAACAGCCAAGTCACACTCAGCACTCACTCACCAGCTGTTGAGGAGCTTCAGAGCCCCTGGAGCCTGCCTTGGATTTCTGCACATTAGAGACGCTCAGGGGAAGCAACCCAAACCTGACAGGTACACAAAAACAATCTATTTCAGCTCCTCTTGCATATTTTCAGTGCGGTCAGCTGTGCAGTGATAAGTCAGTGTACAACATCACATTTTTCTGCTGGTGGGGAAACCAAGGCAAACTGAGCTACACCGTGTCCCTGTGTGAAAACCAACAGAGCAGCTCAAAAGATGTTTTTCTTCACATCTGTGTTGAAGAGGACTAACTTTTATCACTTTGATAGTGATCACGCTCATATGAGCGCTGCTTTGTCACCTGCGTTGACTGTGTTGGTTGTGGTGCTTTCCAATTTCATCATAACCTACAACAGCCTCATCCTCACTGCTGTTGTGTTAACCTTTTTGCTGAGTAAAAAAGAAGCTGATTGGGCTGAATCTTGTCATAAACCAAAAGCTTCCTGATTACAGCAATCTCAACCAGTTACTGTCAGCAAGAAAAAAAACCCTGCTTTTGCTTTATGGGCAAACTCGTGAATGTGACTGGTGGAAACAGTTACATTTATAAAAGGCCAAAAAATGATTTAAAAGATAGTATTGTACTTTTTTCTACAACAATTATCTGACAGCTTTAATTTAACCTCTTTGTAGCCCACAAAAATGATGTTAAAATAAATAAATATGATGCTCTGGAATTTCTAAAGGGATACAAAGCCAAGTTCAAACTTGCTCCATATTAAAATTGATACAGAAAGGTTAATAGTGCCTCTATATAAAGAAACATCTGCATATGAATAGCACCTACAGGAAAGGGAGGTTTTGGTGTTGAAGTCTTTCCATTTTCTGTTCATTTTAGTCCCCCCCCCCCATCACATTTGGAAAAAAATTGGTTGCGTGCTGGTTAAGTTTGTGTAGAGAGAAAAAATGTAATCTTGAAACAGTCAACTATCATCTCACAATGATTAGATTTTTATTACAAGCTTTCTCAAACGCTTTCTTAAAAGCAAAAAATGGACAAAGATGATTCCTGCTTTATTTCTGTAACCTTTCCCTTTTTTCTGCCTCAAAATAAAAATAAAGAATTTCAAACAAACAAAAAAAGAGAAATACTAAATAAAATTGTCATGTTGTGCTAACCAGGCAGAGCTTCTGTTTTGACCTGTTTTTTCATTAATAGTCCAACAGGACAAAGAATCATTTCAGGGGTGAAACTGTTCCCTTGATCTGGAGTCCAGTGATTCTGCAGTTCACTAAAAAAAGGCTTTCACATTATTGATGAAATAATAATAACAATGCCTTAGAGTTATATAGCGCTTTCCAAGGTACCCAAAGACACTTTACAATTCCATGCACTATTCATTTGCCCCTCAATGGTGGTAAGCTACTAATGTAGCCACAGCTACAGTGTGACAGAAGCACGGCTGCCATTTCGTGCCTACGGCCCCTTCGAACACCAACCACATTCACACTTAGGTCTTGCCCAGGGACACAATGGGTAAGACATGTGACTTGAACCAGTGACCCTCCAGTTGCAAGGTGAGCACCTACCCACTGTGCCACTGAAATATTTACACTTTAATGAAAGTGATGAAAATATATAAATCAAATTTTACTTTCTCTTTTTAATTGAGCAACTTCTATGAGCTAATGCTGAATTCTGACCTGATCTGGCTGCTGGCTAGTGGCAGGATGTTGTAGGGATCCTGGGAATTCACGCTGCTACTCCGCAAGGCAAACTGTTTCTCTGAGCCTGTCAGCAGCCCCAGCAGCACCTGAAACACAAAGTTACATCAACCTACAAAGAAAAGAAGGAAATAGGGCAGCATTATATGTTCTGTTTGCTGTTATTTCTAAACAGATCGCATGACTGTACAACAATTATATGATGGGATATCATCACACTAAAGCAGCTTTTCTATTACTCACTCAACTTGACTCGACTCAACTTGACTTTAGGGTTTTCCATTAGGTGGTAGTACCTGGTACCAAGTATTTTAGAACCTACTCAGCTGTGGTTCCAAGCGAGCTAAGTCGAGCCAAAAAAATGTGACAGCAACAGAATGCATGCCGCTGATTGGCCAGATAGTGATTTCACTAGATGATTCATGAGAGCGACTCCTTCGCAGGAACCAAATCTGCCGTTTATGAAATCTGGCAACAAGAGCAATGGTTACACACCAACCAACACAGAGGTTTTTGTCCGTGGTGGCTGACGACAGAATCCAGAGACGGAGTATCTGCGTTTGTGTCGCATACAAATCACACCATGGGACTTTTGGGATGCCTTGCTGAAGCGTTACTCAATTGTAATGAAAGACTAACAAAACCGAGTAGGGTAGGTATTAATGGAACATAGGCATATGTGGCTCGGCTAAAGGATACCTCGAATCCATCCTTTAAGGCAGGTGACCTGTGATAACCTGTGAGGCCCCACCCACACAACACAGACAAGCACAATGGATGCCTTGTTAGTCTGGCTGGGAACTTTCCACAGCAAGAGAGTCTAACTGAGTCTGAAGCCGATGAGGATTCGTAACAACTTTGGCACTCAACTCTGAAGAAAGTGCAGAGAAAGACTACTGTAGCACAGCATGACCCTCTCTTCTCTCAAGGGACCCAGTATTCAAGGCTGAGGTGGGCAGCTTTGTCATTATGCTTTCATTATATCACTCTGTGCTCCTGACGGTACTTGGATTACTGATACTCCCAGATGACCACTGGTACCAGGTCACTACAGATTACAGTCTCTGCCTGTACCACTGTGCAGCACTGCCTGAGCAGAGTTGAATTCTACAGTAGCGGTGCAGAGGTATCTGTGGTTAGCCTTCTCTAGTGTCTCAGACAGGCCCTTTTATTTCAGCCAGTAAATGCCCCTTTGTTGCTTGAGCTTTTAGCCCCATTTTGGATATACAAATGTTTCCCTATGTGACAACAATAAATGTTCATATTTGTCACTTCAGTGCACAAATAAAGGTTCTTCCAACACAAACTTATATGAATATACTGTAAATGATCTGATGTAACATGATAACAAGGTCAAACGGACCAGTGCAAACAAGTGATATCTTTCCATCGGGCACACCAGAGAGCAAGCAGCTCAGCACCTACAATGCTGCAGCTCACCTCCCTCAATCAAACACTTGAGCTCTCTCTCAATGGCAATTGAGCAATTTCTCAGGTACATCTACAGCTGAATGTTAATAAAAGTGCCCGTGTAGCTTTGATTCAGAAGTACCTTTTTGTTTCTACCTTTTAGGAAGAAAAAAATATCGAGATGTATATCTTATATCTCCATTCAGCTAAAAAAAATGTCAGTATAATATTTTTAGTCCATATTGCCAGCCCTAATTTGTGGTATGGCATTTGAGGTCTTGGGCTTTTGCATCAGTGGAGCAAAAGACACAAAAAGAAGCAGGTGCACTTATTTGACCAAGTAACTCTGTATTTTCAGTAAATTGTGCACAGCAAAAAGTGTGTTAATTGCCTGATGCTGCAAGGGCCCACTCAAAGAGCTAATCTGTGACCGTTGTACGCGCTGCAGCTATGTGGCCGTCACTTTTGCTCAGTGCTACAGTTTGGATGCGACAATCACTTCGTTCCTGTGCTGAGACTACCACGCATTTGACTGCTTGCAGTCCAACTCTGGTTCAGTGGCTGCTCTTTGAAGTGTGTATATGTCCTATATTATATACAATGTGTTGTACCGAGTGACCTGACTGAAAGGAGAATTACAGACAGCATTCGTCCTTTGTCTCCTGTATTTGTGGATGGAATTACCGAGCTCCTTTGAGACAGTCGGTTGAGGTTGGCATTCAGGTGAGGTGTAAACACATCCAGGTCAAAGGGGTCAATGAAGCTCTCCAGCCAATCACAGATTTCATGGAATCTGGAAGACACAGCACAATGTTTGCACTTTTTCACACTCCATTATCAATATATGTGGACTGGCACTGCTACTTTTCACTGAAATCTTCAAAACACAAAAAACATTACTAATACATTCATATAGTGCTTTTTTAAATGCACTCTGTCTCTCTTTCACCCTGAAACACATTTTAGGTTGTGGGAGAAAACCACAGCACCATATTTCTGAGTCTGGTGGTGTTTCTTCCCTAGATTTGCATTAGGGTGTTGTAGTACAGTTTTCACTTTTCTGTCACATTCTTGCACTTCAAACTCAAATGTTTTTATGTGGCTACGTCAACTCCTCAAAAGCTGTACACTGTTCCGCATTTGTTGTTTGTTTCCCCACATGAATTCAGGCAATTGTTGTGCACAGGAACACTTGGGTAATGTGTCTTATGAAAGTGACCATAAACTGTGGTTTGATGATTACATTTAGGAAGAATTACATTAACACGCTACTTCAAAAAATAAAAAAATAAATTTAAAAAAATCAATGATATCTAATACATTACTTTTTTGAGTAATGACCCCAAAACTAATGATGGAACAATGTCCTGTAATAGTTCATATCTACCAGTTGGTAGGTCCTTGAGCCTTGGCTGCTCCAGTCTGCATGAGATACTTGAACCTCAAGTTGCTCTCCATGTTTTTCAGAATGTGAATGTTAGATATAAAGTAGTAGAAAAAGTGTTTGTATGAATGGGCATGAATGAGGCATGTTGTATAAATAGCTTTGAGTGTAGAAAAGTGCTATATAAGAACCAGTCAATCTACCATTTACCATGTTAAAAAGTCATAACATGAACCTGTAAACACCTCTGATGTGTGCTGCACTACAGAGCTTTCAGATCTCAAGAATTAAGTTTCCAACCTTCCTGGTGTGATTTGCTAACTCAGCACAAACAGATGTGAATGTGGATCGATACCTCGGGTCTTGATGGGGTCGGGAGCTCTTGCCTTCCTCCATCCTGCCTCCCAGTGTGGTGCTGAGGTAACGGAAGTCAAACAGCAACTGCAAGGCTCTGCTCTGAGTCATAGGAAATACACAGTCCTGGAGGAGAAGGGAGACAGAACAAAACAATGAAGGAATCCATACTGCTTACTGTGAGCCTTATATTTTTTCCTGTGCTCATTTGTTGGTTCCTCAGAAATTTATGAAGTTCTTTGTTGGCAAGGTCAGTGGTATCAGGTCACACTTCAAACCTGGATCCCATCAATATGTCCAAGTTCCCAATCCAATTCTGTTGTCTCAGTTGAATCCAATTTCTATGAATGATATTCTTGATATGAGTGTGTTCAACATTTTGACTGGTACTGTAGTTTGTCAAATCTAAACTTCTTCTCCCTCAACTGATCTTATTTCTTCCAGATTCCTTTAAGAGGTTCTGCCTGTGTTCACCCTGGCTTCTCTGTCAGTCTATCATCTAATTGCTTGACTAATTCAAGACAGTCAGCAGCTCCCCAATACTTAAAACCGTCCATAGACACAACTAGATAATTATAGCTCTATTTATATATGTGTCCTTAAATTAAAAATAAATAAATAAATAACAAAAAACATCAGAAAGCTGTGGCTCACCAGCTCCTTTGACTGGTTGAGGTACAATATATTTGACAAATCAATCTGATTTCTGTCAGAGCACTGAAACAGCCTTAATTCCATTTGCCCTTTGTATTGTAAGGTAAAGACCCTACAAAAATACAGAGAGAACCCAACAGTCAAAATGACCCCTATGAGCAAATACATGGCAACAGTGGGGAGGAAAAACTCCCTTTTAACAGGAAGAAACCTCCAGCAGTACCAGGCTCAGGGAGGGGCAGCCATCTGCTGTGACCAGTTGAGGCTGAGGGGAGAGAGAGAGGACAGGCACGATGTGGAAGAGAGACAGAGATTAATAATAACTAATGATTAAATGCAGTGTGGGGTACAAAAAGAGTTTAAAAAAAAAAGAAGAGGTGAATGAAAAGAAACACAAGAAGCAGAAGCAGTGTATCATGGGAACTCCCCCAGCAGCCTAGGCCTGTTGCAGCATAACTAAGGGATGATTCAGGGTCACCTGATCTAGCCCTAACTATAAGCTTGATCAAAAAGGAAAGTTTTAAGCCTAATCTTAAAAATAGAGAGGGTGTCTGTCTCCTGAATCCAAACTGGGAGTTGGTTCCACAGAAGAGGGGCCTGAAAGCTGAAGGCTCTGCCTCCAGTTCTACTCTTCAGTATCCTAGGAACCACAAGTAAGCCAGGAATCTGAGAGTGAAGTGCTCTATTGGAGTGATACGGAACTATGAGGCCTTTAGGATGGGACTTGATTATTCAAGACCTTGTGATTGAAGAGAAGGATTTTAAATTCTATTCTAGATTTAACAGGGAGCCAATGAAAGGAAGCCAATAAGGGACAAATCTGCTCTCTCTTTCTAGTCCCTGTTAGTACTCTAGCTGCAGCATTTTGGATCAGCTGAAGGCTTTTTAGGGAGCTTTTAGTCCAGCCTTGAAGTAATAAATGCATGAATTAGCTTTTCAGCATCATTCTGAGACAGGATGTTTCTAATTTTAGAAATATTGCACAAATGCAAAAAAAAAGCAGTCCTATATATTTGTTGAATATGTGCACTGAAGTGCATATCCTGGTCAAAAATGACTCCAAGATTTCTCACAGTGTTACTGGAGGCCAAGGTAATGCCATCCAGAGCAAGCATCTGCGCCCAGACACCACGTCTCTAAGGCCCGCAGGACCGAGCACAAGAACTTCAGTTTGATCTGAATATAGAAGCAGGAAATTAGAGGTCATCTGGGCCTTTGTCTTTAAGACATTCCCGTAGTTTAGATAATTGATGTGTATCATCTGGCTTCATAGATAGATAAAGCTGAGTATCAGCTACATAACAATGAAAATTAATGCAATGCTTTCAAAATAATACTGCCTAAGGGAAGAATTTTTAGTGTAAATAAAATTGGTCCTAGCACGGAACCCTATGAAGATCCATAATTAACCTTAGTGTGTGAAGAAGACTCCCCATTTACATGAACAAATTGTAGTCTATTAGATAAATAGGATCAAACCACTGCGGTGCAGTACCTTTAATACCTACGGCATGCTGTGTAATATCTCTGTAATAAAATTTTATGGTCAACAGTATCAAAGCTGCACTGAGGTCCAACAGGACAAGCACAGAGATGAGTCCACTGCTCTAAGAAGATCATTTTTAACCTTCACTAATGCTGTTTCTGTGCTGTGAATTCTGAAAATTGACTGAAACTCTTCAAATAAACCGTTCCTCTGCAGATGATCAGTTAGCTGCTTTACAACAGCTAACAACTACTCTCTAAAGGATTTTTGACCCTCTATAATTATTTTATCTGATACGAGCACTAAAGCAGATAAAAAGTCCAAGAAATCAGACAGAAACTCTGAGTAAGGACCAGGTGGACAACCTTACTAAAAATAAGCAAAAATGTTCTTATGTACTTGAATATTCCATTTCAGTTCTGCTTGAATTATCTGAATATCCTGCAGCCTCCGACACTAATGATAATGCAATTCCAACTACTAAACTGGGTTGGCATCTCTGGCACTGCTCTCATATGGTTTTTATCATACTTATTAATAATTATATGTTGTCATCTGCAGTTTTTTGCTGTGGGGTCCCCTCAAGGCTCAATCCTTGGACTAGTTCTGTTTTCATGATACACGATTCACCTGGGTCACCTATTTAACAGCTTCAAAACCATTTCCTACCACTGCCATGCTGATGATGCACAACTGTACTTTTCTGTTAAGCCTCAACAACCTAAATATCTTCTCCTACCTTATGAATTCTTCACTGCTGTTACTCAGTCCTTATTCTTTTGACCAACATTTGAATTTTGAATCCAACAAGCTCACCCAGTCTTGTTTCTTTGATCTAAGAATCACAGCAACAATCAAACCTTTACTGTCAGCTAATAACGTGGAAATTTTCGTACAAGCCATTGATTTCTGTAACTTACGTTGCACGTGCATTTCTGAATCCTCTCTTCCCTGTTATTCCAGAGTGTAGCAGTAAGGCTGCTAACAACAATCAAACAGCACATACACGTTGCCCTTATGTTTACATATCTTCACTGGCTTCCAGTGAAATTCAGAATTTATTTAAAAATTTATTATTTATATACATAAAGCCCTATATGGCGAGATTCCTGCTCATATAACCTCTGTTATTTAAAAAGTGCTATACATTTTTTCACTATTATTACCACCTTCTGTTATAATTTGCTCTTCATTAATGCTTCCTTCCTGCTTCCCTTCTATTTCCCTTTTCCTTTCTCATCTGTAAATGCCACTGAAAAATGCCCTGCTTGCCTGCAAACATCATGAAGATTATCCTCAAGATTTTCCCAGAATACAGAAATGGAAAATCATCATGGCTTTAAAATTTGTGTTTTGAAATGCATTACAGCTAGAATTATTGTAGATTGTTGTTGGGTCTTTACCTGACAATATAGAGCACCCTGAGGGGACTGTTTGTTGTGATTTGGTGCTATATAAATAAAATTGAACTGAATTGAATGCAGCAATGGTGGCTAAACAGTAGGCGAGTTACCCTGTTGCGGGCCTGTTGTGTGAGGTTGTGGTAATGGTGTAGGGCCTGAGTAAGACAGGTCTGCAGAAGCTCCTGCAGGGTGGGCTGGGGCAGGGCGTGGCCTCCCACCCTGTTTATCTCCACACACAGCTGGAACAGCAGGGACTGCACAAACCACGTTGGCTACAGAAGACAAACCAAAAAAAAGAAAACAGTTTGCCATCAGACCACAGAATGGAGTTTGGACTCTGTTCCTGCTGTCTGTGTTCAGAGGTCCACCTGACCTGTACTGGGAGACGGATTTTGGACATAACACTGCTTCCAGACTCAGTCTCTTCTTGGATTTCCAGATCCTCCCAGTTAGTTGCTGTTGTCAGAAGGGTGCCAACCGACTCAGCATGAAGCACTGTGCCAAACTTGTCCAACAGCCCCTGCAACATATAGGAGCCGAGCAGATGTTCAAATACTTACAGGGAGATTCAAAGTACAAGTTACAGTTGCAGATTTCTGGCTCCTATAAAATTCTTAAAGCTAACATATAGCAAACAGTCACAAGTTTTTACAACTAGCCAGTTAAGTAACCTTATCACTCATTAAGTGCAGTCTTTGAGTCTGCCAGATGTGAGTCCAATATTTATTCTCCTTTTAACTATGTTCTCAGTAGCTAGATTCACTGTTAATATATAGTTTTGCTCAGCTTCTCAGTTCTCCTGAAGTCACATGATTATACCTAAGCCAGATTTATTTGCTAAAATGAAGCCCAGCTGGAAGCACCCAAAGCCAGATATCTGAGCCACGTTTATAAATACTAAAGCACTGTGTCTGCTGAATGGTGCAACATTTACTGACTGAAATATTGCACAAACACTTGCAGTTAAGTGCTTAAAAAATTATTAAGATAATTTTTTCTGTAAATAATGTGTGAAAAGTTCAAACTTCTATGCTCAAATTCTACTGCTCATTATACCATGCTATCTGGTTTTGTCTCAATTTCTACAAATCTCAAAACACACATTTTACCACATAGAGCAAATCAGATTTTACATTTGTGATAGTGTCTGACTTTAGAGAGAGTGGAGCTCCAGATGCGGTAGGCCTCCATACTGCAGCCAAGAAGCTCTTCCTTCAGTCCTGCCCACTTGGCCTGGGATGGGCTGACCTCTGCAGCAGCCTTGGCTTTGCCCAGCTTCTTGCCCTGCCTGGAGGACCCCTTGGCTGTGACTTCAAATCCACTCTGCTTTCCCAGAATGCAATGCTTCAAGTTGGGGCACAGCTCACCAATAGACTGGCACAACCTGGCCATGAAGAGAACTGAACTGAGGCAGATGGGTCTGGAGTCTGGTAACGCTGCAGCCAACTCGGAACGGATAGAGGACAGGATGTGGCGAACACAGGCCAGACAGCCTTCACGTAATGCCTCCTCCACTGCCAAGGAATCTGTGAAGCGATTAAACGGGGATGTTGATGGGCCGTCAGCAGGTCCAGAGGATGGCACCGCTGCCAAAATGGATTCCGATCCTGCCAAGGACAACACGATAGATTAATAAACCTCAGCATTTTAAAAACAGTTGTATAGTTATCCTAAGAGTATAAACCCTCATTTAAAACACACACTTAGGTTAGGTTAGTATGTTTTTGGATGATGGCATTTTTTAAAAGTGTAACACCATCCCACTGGATTGTAAAATCAAACCATCCAGATGTGAATGAAGTGCAGACTTTCAACTTTAAATTAAGGGGTTTAACAAATTACAGCTATTTATATCCCTCATTTTCAGAAGTTCAAAGACTGATAAGCGGTTTTATGGCCCGGTGATGTATGCTCCCTGTTATCCTGTGACAAATTAAACAGGTAAAAGATCTGGATTTGACTCAAGTGTTAAAATTGTATTTGGTAGCTGTTCTCTGTATCTCTCAATATGAGGTCCAAAGAGATGTTGACGCAGGTGAAGGAGACCATCATTAGGTTTAAACATTCTGTAAAACACAGATTACAATCACTTACAGATAGTCCTGATCTTAGCTTGATAAGTGTTTAAAGGACACCTTCCCACAGAATCAATGTCTTCCATTCTCCACAACAATTGGTAAGACCAAAGATCTATCAAAGGACATCAGGGACAAGACTGTCCCTGATGTTCCACAAGGCTGGAAGAGGCTACAAGACCAACAGCAAGATGTTTGGTGAGAAGGCGACAACTGTTGGTGTGATTATAAGAAACATAAAATGACCATCAATGGCCCTCAGTCTGGAGTTACATGGAAGATCTTTCCTCATGGGGTGAGGATGATCGTGAGAAAGGTGTTGGATCATCCCAAAACTACATGGGGGGAGCTTGTTAATTACCTGAAGGCAACTGAGACCAGAGTCAGAAAGAATACGATTGGTAACACAATACATCAAAATGGACTGAAATTTTGCAGCTGCTGCAAGGTCCCCCTGTTCAAGGAGTCTTAAGTTTCCCAGTGAACATCTAAATGACTCACAGAAGGCTCGGGAGAAAGTGCTCTGTGAAACCAAAATCAAGCTCTCTGGCATCAACTGAACCCTCCATCTTTGGAGGAAGAGAGTTGCTGAGTATGACCCAAAGTATACCATCCCCACAGTTAAGCATGGAAGTGTGAAATATTATGCTTTAGGGACATTTTTATGCCAAGGTTACAAAGCAACTTTAGGCAGGGGCCATGCACAGTAAAATCTCCTGCACACACAATATATCTACTTTCCTTCTCACCACTCATTATGTACTTAATATTTTTATATCAAAATTGAAGTAATACTTGTCCCCCACATTTTTATAAATTTGTTATTTTATTCTTAATTCATGTCTTTGCACACAGTGGATCAGCAAGACTCTGTATGTCCTCTACATAAAGCAGTAATGGCATCAAAGCTGAATTTGACTTAGTAAATGTTTTTGGACACTGAAAAGTACTTTATCTCAACATTGCAGACACTGGCTTGTTGGGAAGCGGACCTACCTGTGTCCTGGGGGGGGAGGTAGTGCTGGAGGTCATCCAACCTGGCTTTCAGCTTTGCATCAATGGAAGAGCACAAGTTCTGAACACAAGGTGTAAGGGCCTGTGTCTTCATGGCCAGGCCACTCCTCTGCTGCTGCTGCCCCCGCTGGGTCACAGTGAACCAACCAGCATCGCTCAGCAGGTCTCCTGGAGACTCTGACCACAAGAACGAGGCGATATCTACCTCATATTGGGCCCCATGGCAGGAGCTTGTGTAGGAACCTGAAGAAGAATGTGTGCTCTGGCCCTCCAAATCCCTCACAGCTGAGGTAAGGAGCTGGACAGAGCACACTGAGATGGCTTCAGTTTCTTCTTTAGTGATGGCCTTGAAGAGTGGGAAGAAGGACACAACAGAATACTAAAATAAGTAAATTTTTTTTCTATGTGCAGGCTGATGTCGATATGGTATGAAGACTAAGTCGGCCCCTATAAGCTGCCTGAAGATACAAGAGCAACAACCTGCAGCCGCTGAAGGAAGAGCTGCTGCAAGAAGTCATCCCAGATATTCAGGGGGCGCTCCAGCAGCCGCTGGCACACGGTGTCCCAGTGCTGGCTAATGGAGTCTGCTGACAGAAGGTCCCACACAGCATCTCTGATGGCTGCTAGCCCTTTTAGGTTCTTGACATAGACCAAAAGGCTATCAACACCGCGGCAGATGTCGTCCTTACAGCTGAGAAACAAAGACATTGGAGAGACACTTTGATACTGTAACCTTTTGTCAAACGTGAATGCAGCAAACACCTATCATATTTTTATTAACCTTTTAACCAAAGCAGGAGAAGCCATTAGAGAAAGAGGCAATAATAAAGTAGAATATATGGGAAACTGTAATTCAAAGTTTTAATTAAAATAATGAAGATAGATCCATTATAATAGAAAGAATAGAAAGAATAACAGCAATAATAACAGTACCAAAAATACTACGACAAAAAAAGAAAACAATCTGGGAGTCCAGAGAGTCCATGGAAAACAGGTCAGTATTATATTTGACATTAGGATACCACGTCTTTTGTCCATCCCAGTTCTTTAGGAACGGACATCCTCCAATATTCAGTGCCACCCTGATAATTAAGAAATGTTCCCAAGCCCAGAACAACAGGACTGTAAAAAAGGCTTCAAAAGGAATGATACTCCTCACACCCTGATTAAGAGTGGGAACTTAATGAGTGATTCACAAGACAAAGATGCATCTCTAAGCACAATTCTTGCAGGAGGGCTATATGAACTTTTTTCCTTTTCAGAAAAGTTGAACAATTTTTCCACTTGATAGGATTCCACATTCCAGTCACAGATTTGTCATCTGTCATTGCTCATTTTGCATTAATGTAAGAAAAAACATTTTGGCTAGAACCTAAGTTACCTGGGACTGAACTGAGGGACATGATATAAACAGAAAATAGAAATATTCCTTTGCAAACATTTAGAACAGAACTATACGTAAACAGAGATAACAAGTAGGCACTGGGATCAGTCATTCAGTTGAGATATTCTCAAATTATCACATTCACAAGAGTTTCAGAAGACTTGACCTCTGACCTTTACCTATCGGAAGGCTGCCGAGATTTGAACTTGCCTGAGCTTTTTAGTAGATGCGTTCTGGGTCACATTGTTCTCGAGTTATGGCCAATGTTAAAGATTTTGTGGAGTAGACAAGCTAAAAATTAATAACTCAAACAAAGAACGGTGACAGCACCAATAACAACACTGTTATACTGACCAGTTCCTTTAACAGCTCAGTCTTTGTAGGCTGTGTAGGAAGATTTAGAACTTTATAATGACCTTTGTACTTTTACTCAAGTCTCCATGTTCCATGTCAAATGTTAGGATACTAATGAATAACTACCATTGAGATAAACTACTTTGTGGTGGCAGGGTGTGGTTTTGGCTCTGCTGCAAAGGGGGGTTTGAGCCGAGGGCTGGAGTAGAGGAGCAGAGCAATGCCAGGAGAGGCTGGCTGGCACAGCTGTCAGATACAGGGCACTAGGTTGGCTCAGGTTGGCTTTGGTGCAGGTGGCTCAGGTTCAAGGAAAAAAAACTGTTTTCCACTCTGTATTAATCCACACTCCTAACCTCTCACCCACTTTTATACTGTAGACTAGTGATTCCCAAAGTGTGGGCCACAAATGTACTGCAGGTGGGCCGCAGTAATAACAGAAATTCAGTTTGAAATGACTCATGTATGTACAGTTACATATTTAGGGTAAATTTACTTATTTGTAGAAAAAGTGAATTAAAACTGGTGATAGGAGGTGGTTAGTTTGTGATATTATTCATTACTCTGACCTAAATTTACTGCTCTTGTACTGAAGTTTGTGTCCCATTCATTGGGAATGGCTGCTGTACAGACGGAAACGGAAAGGTGCAGTCTGTTGTGTCCCACAGGTAAGAGGGGTTGACCGCCTGGTGGTGCATATCAGCTGTAAGTTGAATGCCTGGCCATTTGGCTGGCGGTTGACACTCTCAGCTATTATCTCCTGGTGCATCGTTCACCCTCTGTTCGGACCACACTCCATTCAAGTGGAACTCCTCTGTTCCACAGCAGCGCAGTGGGACTGCAGTGTGTGGAAAAACTGGACTGCTGATGAACTGATCAACACTGGGCGACGTCAGAAAAGACAAGCTGCTGTAACCTGAGCGCGTGTAAATAAACCGCCAAAACTAAAGCAGCTAACCTGTATCTGACTGTGTGCTGGGAATTCCTGGTGCCAACTTAATACTACTATTTCCACATTTCTATATACAAACAAAATGCCAACAGTGAGACTAACAAAGGAAACGACACATGTTCAGAGCCCTTACGTATCAATCCACTGCTGAAGAGTGTCTTGCAGCTGCTCCCTCTGGATTGGCTGAGCTAGTGTACGAAGAGCAGGTTGAAACTCTGAGATGGAAGCAGGCAGATACCTGAACCAGCTACCTGTACTCACCTCTTCCTGCAACACCTGTCTGTCTTTACCTGAGGACAGAGATGGAATTAATGGAGAAAATATTTCATACCTTTAAAATACTTTAAAAGCTGCTTAAAAATTGCTATCACTAATTGATTAACATATATGAAGCCCAAAAAAGTAAGCATGCTTGGCCTGAGATGATCTTCAGTGGACATGCTCTAACAGCCTGCAGACACGGTTTTAAGAAGTAATTAATTAAAGATATATCTTTGACACCGGCCAGGGTGTGGACATGCTTGCTTAAGGAAAAAAGGGGCCTGTACTATACTTTATTCAATTAAGCACTTCAACAACAACACTTTCTCAGCCTTTTACCTGCAGGAGTGGTAGAGGTGGCATTCCCCAGAACAAAGAAGAGCATGCCACAGCTCAAAGCTTCATCCCCTGACCTGAAGCTGCCCTCTGGAGGCAGGTAGAAGAGAGCGTAGGCCTGAAACAGAGTGGTGACCAGAAGCTCCACCAGGCTGCACACCTGGGACTTAATACCAGCACCTGGAGAAAAACATTTGTGAACTAGTATACTTTTCTACTGCTTTATTCTGATATTTACAAACTAATAAAACTGCAAACACAGTACTTTCTGTTTGCTTTGCAGTGAGACTCTTTTTCCTTATCAAACAAAGCATTTGTTATAGCACAATATGAGTTGGCAGTGTTACAAATGGTAGAATACCGTGCTGTAGTTGGTTCAGAAGCTGATGGATGGACGATTTTCGGGCCAACAAGAAGTCAGCCAGGACCTGGCGAGGAGAGCTGTCTTCAAGCAGCATGATGGATACTAAGGCCTCAGCAATGGCTTGGTCCGACATGGCCCGGCCCTGCAGAAGAGACCTGCTATTCAGCAGAATGGTTGACCTGCAGGAAGACAGATTGCTTCCTCAGCTGTGGTTGTTTCATCCTTAAGTTCCTAGTTGGGTCTTCTAATAGACCCACATTACTCATTATTTCAGTTTTGAGGCATGGAGTTTCTACTTGAAACTTTCCAATACCTGAAGTGTCCAGTGGTGGCAACCTGCCGGATCAGGATGGGAAAGCGGGCCAGGATGGAGCTGTAGAGCCCCCCTGTGGTAGCCTCCAGCTGCAGCAGATTGTGCAGGTGGCAGCACATCAGGTAAAGCTGGGTGGCTTGGAGGTACTGGGACGCCTCCATGGCACTCCAGATCTGCTCTGGGATCTCCAAAAGGAGCCTGATCTGGGAGGCCATGGTGTAGAACTTTACCTGCCACTCTGTTTGGCTCTACAACAGAACACACATTACATCTCAGTAACATTAATAACATCTGGTAATTAGTGATGGGCAAAGCGAGGCGTTGTGAAACGCCGGAACATTCACAGCATTTGTGTCAGAATTGCAGATGTCTGAAACCATCTGAAAGCATCTCCACAGTCACATCTGCTGGCCAGTTTGGTCATCGCCACATCTTGAGAATGCTATTCTGTGAAACACTAACACAGAGGAGAGTCCAAACAAAGCTACTTATTATACCACACTATTAATAATTATTATATACATGTATTTTAGAGAACTACAAAGCAAGCTGAGAATATAAAGAACATCATGTTTTAGAAAATACTATTTTCTCTCTGTTAACATTCGTGAGGCTGTTTCTGTTGCTTAGTAATTCAGCGGAAAGCACAATACAACAGTTTATAAAATGAAATACAGCGAGAAAAGACTGCTATTTATATTATGATAACCACACAACTGTTTTGGGACTCAGGCAGCTTCATTGTTTCTGGAAGTCATCAGGTTTCTTCTACACACTGTCAAACAAAGCTAGAAGCTGGCATAGTGCTAGGCTTTATGTTTTATTAATTAAAAATAAATATTTAAATTTAAAACAAAATATATTTTTTTACTTTATTTGTGACCTATACTGGTGTGGATGTCATATCCTGTAACGTGGGCACTATACTTTACAGGTTTTGGTTACACTAAACCAGCACATCTTTCTCCTGCTGTTTATGAGATATATTTTTGCATTTTGATAATTGTGGCTACATTTCTCTGTATCATTATAAATATAAACAGTGTTTTTTCTTTTGTTTGTTTTTTTGTAGAAAACAGTAGCAAGGGTCCCACCCCTACTGATAATGTGTGTAAACGTAATTTCCCGGACGGGACCTTCCGAAGTGATCAATAAAGTTTAATTCAATTCAATTCAATTTGTACAAATGTGAGGACACTTTTATTTCCAAACAGACTCCTCCAAATTCCCTAGAATCCATTCTTTTATCTTAAACGAAAACTGGTGCACCTGCAGTTTAGGTGTGTTTAGGTGTGTTATATAGATTAGTTCTCCACCAGCTGGAAGTCATTTGAAACAAGTGTCTAATTCAGCTGCAAATGTAAAAGTAGGCAAGTTTTAACATGCTAAAATGTGTTGAAGTAAAGAACTAAATACGGCTTCTTTTTCCCCCATTTCAAATGAAACATTCAGGTTTGTTTCTGCACCGCCTCCCAGGAGGAAGGTCCTAGGTCCAAATTCAGTGACCGGCTAGGAGTTTGTAAAATCATATCAGGGAATAAAGTTTATGCAACAATGAACTGCTACATTTCAGATGAAGTCACTAAGATAGGTTTCAGGTTAAGTTATGTTTTGATGATGTGTGTGCACACAGGTGCCGTTTGGTTAGAGGTTCACCTCCACTTTGGAGCTGCTCATGCTGGCTTTGGCTTGTTTCAGCCTGTGGCAGTACTGCTGCATGTCCTGGATGGACTGCACGACGCTCCCCGAACACTGTCTCATCTCTCCAATTGTGTCCGCGGCGTCGATCAGGTCCCGGTACCGCTCGCCCACCATCTGCCTCAGCTCCTCCTTTTTCTGCTCGATTTCCCCGCGGACTTTGCGTTCTATCCGGCGGATCTCCTCGGTATTGTAGCGCTCAAATAGGACTGCTGGGTCCTTGATCTCCGACACACGGAGAGACAGAACCGCGTCCTGGGCCATCGTACTTCCAAAACAAAACAAGGAACTCCAACCCGGAAAACAACCCGGAAGCTACTTCCTCTCTCCACGTAAGCAAAAAAAAAAAAGTGACAGCAACGGAATACCATGTGCTCATTGGTTGCTAAAAACGTCTGTCAGTACGTCATTTCCGTGTTGGGGTTCACAGGTAATCAATTCTGAACCAATCGAATAATTTCGGAATAGAATATAACTGCATTCTTAGCGTGTGTTGTTTTTATGTGCATGATACTACATTAAATAATAATAATAATAAAAAATATATAAGCACGCTCACAGATAAAAAATCGGATATTTAAGATTTTATATAAATCATTTATCTAAAATCAGATACAGACGTTTGCAGCCAGTATAACCAGTATCGCTAGTCACTAAATCGATCAGCTGCTTTTTAATAGGTAAATTTGATTTATTATGTCATAACTTTGGGTTAGTAGGAACGATAACAATTGAAATCTTTGACCTTAAGTCATTTTCCCCCGGGCAGTAATTATTTTTCATACAGAGGTCTAGCGATGCTCCCTCTGACACCGAGGCTTCGAAGCACGCTTTGAACTCGACAGGTCAAATGAAGCAGTGGGCCGGAGAGCGCTTCGGTTGACGTCACTGATGACGTTTGAACAACCTCACTGCTTCAAACTTGTGCAGGAAGGACGAGCATGGAAAAATAAAAATGTTGATGCTTAAACCACATCAATAGCCCAAAATATATGATGAGGTTACAGCCAGTTAATCACCCCGATCTCTCAGCCGCCAGGCAAAGGAATCCGTCGTTGACATCGGAGCATTCCAGGTATTACTAAACTTCTTTATGATCAACAAAACATGATGACACTAAGTCAGATTTAATTTAAAACATAAAATTATGCATCCACCTTTAAATTGGTTCCAAATGTGCGATTAGCGGCCAGCAACGTTCAACGAGTCTAAAAGCAAGCAGGTGAGCTCGGACAACGTCACTGGCTGAAGACGCAGTGATCACAACTGTTCAGTGGATATTCAAATATAATACTCATAGAGTCACCAAGAGGTGCCTTTCTTTCTCCGTCCTTTCTACCTGGTGACATCAGCTGCTACTGTTCCTGTGAAAGGATGTTCTCAAAGGCAAAAAAAAAAAAAAAAAAAAATGTTTTCAAAGGGTAAAGGTTTTCAAAAAAAGAGGAACCGGTTAAACCTTTTTAATGTGGAAAAAAAATT
>VUQK01040160.1:0-18080 GCA_015106715.1 Bujurquina vittata
GGCTGGGCGCCCAATACCACCCCCCCCCCCCCCACCACCACCACCACTCGTGTAAAAGAAAACATGATTCCTCAGACCGGGCCACCTTCTTCAATTGCTCTGTGGTCCAGTTCTGATGCTCATTGTTGGTGCTTTTGGCAGGTCACAGGGGTCAGAGTGGGCACCCTGACTGCTCTGCAGCCTCATCAGTGCATCAGTGAGCCTCTGCTGCCCATGACCCTGTCGCTGGTCCAATGCTGATCCTTCCTTGGACCAACTTTGATAGATACAGACTGCTGCAGACCAGGAACACCCCCACAGGAACTGCAGGTTTGGAGATGCTCTGACCCAGTCACAGTTTGGCTCTTTGGCATTTTTTCTTCATCAGCTTTGAGGACCAAATGTTCCCCTGCTCCCTGATAGATCCCACCCACTAACAGGAGCCACAATGAAGAGATAATCAGTGAGATTCACTTCACCTGCCATTGGTCATAATGTTATAGCTATTCGGTGTATATACAGGTTTAAATCAGCGTGTGCTCCCATCCAGACGCAGTCTTCTTCATGGAAAGGATGCTGCTAAACCGCTTACTGCATCTACTCCAACACGGCTTCACAGTAGAAGAGTCCGGGTGCTGAACCGGCCTGCCTGCAGTCCAGACCTTTCACTAGCTGAGAACATCTGGAGCATCATGAACTCAAAAACAGGACAAAGCAGACCCAGGACTGCTGAGCAGCTAGGATCGTCTATCAGACAATACGAGACAACATTCCTCTCCCAAAGTCCAGCAGCTGCTCACCTCTGTTCCCAAACGTTTACGGACTGTTGTTAAAGCAGAGGGAATGCTGCACAAACATTCAAAATGAGCTCATATTTAGAACTTAATTCCCAACAGTGCGTATTTTCCTACAATAATCCTAAAGCCTGTCCCACCTGGTGTTTGCATATAGAATCAGAGCAATGCACAAAAACTTCACGGACATTGATAAAGGTGGGTTTGGTCACTCACAGGTGTATCTGGGTACGGCCCGATGTCTACGTCCTCACCCTCCATCAGATATTTAACCCAGTCAAAGGTGTCCTCTGGTTCTGCAGACACAAGTTAAAGACACTGAGATTAACATAAGCTCGTGTGATTCAAGCCTTCAAGTGACCGTTTCACCTCCATTCTCCATAAAAATGATTGAAAACCAGAATGAACGTCAGGAGAACATTTTAATATATCTGCCACAGATTTGATAAATGATAAAGTAGCTTGGTCGCTGTCGTCTGTGAGACATGTCAGTTACAGCAGCAGCTCACCGGCCTCCTTCAGTCTGGGTCTCTCGGTGAAGTCGGTGTTCGAGGGCGATCCTGATAAGCAGAGCAGCAGCGACAGCACGCTGTAGTGTGCATCAGTCTGCAGAAACAAGGAAAACACGTTTTACTCAAATACTTTTACAGCCATCGCCGCGATGCTACAGTTTGAGGTTTGGTCAAACCTCATTTTTTCTTCAGAGACAGTAGCCTAAATCTCCTTCCTTTAAAACAGTACTGTGCAAAAGTCTTGTGCCGCCCCTCATTTCTTTATATCTTGCCTCGAAAGACCTGTTAGCTGAAAACTCAGCATGTCTCCACACAGTGTGCAGTGTGTCCCTAGAAGAAAAAAAAAATCAGAGGAAACTGGACACATGGAGGACAAAAGAAGTGTAGCCTAAAAACTATGTGAACAGGTTCTGAAAGCCTCATCCTTAAGAAACAGGAATAAATTCAGCAAAGATCACAGGACCTGAGAGATGCATCTGGACCTTCAGTTAATCCAGCAGCTGTTCACTGAAGCCGTACAAGCTCTGTTTTTGCCTTACAGACTGTATTTCCATGTATGTTTGCACATTTCAATAAATCACTGCAGCCATTTCCCATTTTCCAAGCAAAAGACAAAGAAATATCTCAGGACTTTTGCACGGTACTGGATTTCCTGTTCATTTGTGTCCCTAAACCGATTTGATCACAGTGACACTTGCAGCGTGACACTGTGGACACGTGCACAGCTGTTTCAGAACTGCAGCACCTTCACTGAAGCTTAGGGATGTTCCTGCTGACTAACAAGCCCAACAGTACAAAAACACCCAGAAATCTGTGAGCACAGCACAGGAGACGAGCATAAAATATAGAAAAAATATTATGTGACACTTTGTGCTGGGTGCAACATCTAATACTGAGACGTTATTGCTGTTTGTGTGTGTGTCATTGGTCAGAAAATGCCAAACAAGCAAAAACATCACCACGTCATCATAGACACACAAAGCCTTTCCACTGTAAGACTGTCCAAAGATTATAACCTCCCTCGACTCTCCATTTACAAGCTTCACACTAGAATATGATGCATTTCCTCTCCTGCCTCCTTAATTTTGCCATCGTAAGAGAAACAGCAGCTAACTGCTGCCATACATCAAAGTAATATGAATAATGTGTTTAAGGAATCCGTACTGTGGGTGCAATCATTCAGGTGACTGAGTAAAACCGGAGGAAAGGATCAGCCACGCATCATTTCCTGTGCGGTACCTTTTTTCCATCTGTGTTTGGTAAAGGTGAGTTCAGGAATTCTTCAGTCAGCCTCATCCAGCTTTCTGCTTTCTGCAGGTCTGAGTGCACCATGAGCTTTTCGTAGATTCTGGAAAACACGGCAGACTATTAGGCCCTGTGTTACCATGGAGAAGGAGGCGGGATATCAGAGGGACTGCTCAGGCTCAGCAGTCTGCAGACGAAGGCAGAGAGGATGAGATGTTTCAGGTGTGTGCGCAGGAAAAGAGAAAGACCTCAGAGGAGGTTCATGGATGTGATGAAAGAGCACATGCAGAGGGTTGGAGTGACAGAGGAGGATGCTGGGAGAGGGTGAGATGGAGTCAGGTGAGCAGCTTAAAGAAGAAAAAGATTGTAGGTGAAGGGGATGGAAACACGTCAGTAAAAACAATCCTGAACTTAAGTTTGAGACCCCAACATTTAACATCTGAGGCAGCTTAAAGGCTTCCACCAGGAGGCGTGTCCCTCACAGGAGACTGCTGCAGGGACAGGTACACCACAGGTGGCGAAGCACAGGTGAGGACGGAGAAACCTCAGGACAGTGTCCAAAAATGCGTCCCCACTGTGCCTTCGGGTATTCCGCCTTTCGGGCGTTTGTCGTGGAATCACTGTTAAAGTTTCGGTCCAGATCGGCCCGGTGCTAAACGTTTCTGCACGTTTAAAGATTACGATGACACAGAGCAGCAAAGAGCAGTAGAGCCACCCACCCGCGGACGCTCCGCTCCACCCGGTGACTGTCCACGTCCAGGTACCGGTGAAACCTGCGGACCAAGGAGAGCACGTCAGCGCCACGGCCCACGGCAGCAGCCCCCACACACCCGGGAAAAGCGGCCGACTCACTTAAAGTTGGACCAGGCGAACTTGAGCGCCAGCTGGAAGTTCGGGTCATCCTCGTCGCGGATCCCACTGAGCTGGCCGACCAGCCGCTTCGTCTCCCTCTCCGTCTCCTTCTCGAACGTGCTCCAGTGCGCCATGATGGTGCTGACAGCGGGCCGCGGTCACACGCCCCTCGGCACGGACTGTCAGTGCGCTCTGTCCCGCTCTCTCTGCCAGAAAACACGCCAATGGAACCGTGGAAGTTTCAAACGCACCGCTTTAGCAGCACGGATGTAGCCATCTCTCCGCCACCGACCGCTCCGGAACCGCGCAGTTAGCGCCGCCCCTGAGCTACCGGGACTGATGCGCATGCGCAAAAATAATGTAAACATGTATTTAACGAATTTAAATCCGCTACAGTTCGTGTCTCAGAGTTGGTACCAAAGAGAGCCAAAAAACAGCACGTTCCGCTGCCTGGTGTTAATCCCAGTTAAAACGATAAATAAGTGTTTTTATTTTACTCGTGTTTTAATCTGACAGCTTTTTCGGGCAAATTAAGATTTTACCCACACTGATGAAACATATAAGAAGCTGAATCTTAAATGAAAACTAAGGAACTGTATGCCGTTATAATGAAGACGGCTTTAAATAAATCAGGTGCGCTCACAACTTGGAAAGCGGAGAGAAATGTAGTGTTTAAGGTCTCAGAGGAGTGAAAGCAGCTATGAAACACGGATCAATCACTTTGATCCCCAAACCTGCTGGAGATCAATAAGATTTCCAATCATTGGAGAGCAGTAACTGTGCCGCTGTGTCGCTCTGCCCCTATGAACCTGAGCATGAGCACCCGTACGCGCCGCTACCCGACTGGCAGGTTCGGCCTCCCATGATTCAGCGCGCTCCCTCACGGTTACGGTACACAGCAGTTGTTGACGACTCTTTCCCTCGATGCTCTCTGGAGACGTAGGCGCGCCCCTCCTCCACGCTGCGTGCATGGGAAGAAACGCAGAACCGCGCGCGTCCGGGTGCGAAACGGCGCTACGCTTTTATGATTCCCGGAGGAGCGCGTGAGGAGAGGAACCGGGTTATTCTCCGTCAGTGGGGGGCGTGGCTTACTCTCTCTCTTTCAGATAAGTTGAGATCGCAGAGCGGGCGCGTCACAGACAGCTGCGGAGAGACCGGAGGAGCAGCTCTGCAGCGGAGAGGAGATGAAGAGGAGGCTGAATAAGAAGTACCTGGTTCTGATACTCGCCTACACCGGGCTGCTCCTGCTGGTCCCGTACGTGCTGGATTACCGGGATAAGTCCGTTGAGCAGGCGGCACGCGGCTTGCAGCAGCAGCCCCGGTGCCCGGACCTGGAGAACACGGTGGCGCTGCTGTGGGACGATAACGGGAAAGTTAATGGCAGCGACGTGGCGGCGGAGCTCGCCGGCAACCGGAGCCAGTCCCGAATAAATATCTACCTACACGCCACCTGGAGGACCGGATCCTCGTTTCTGGGGGAGCTGTTCAACCAGCACCCAGATGTGTTCTACCTGTACGAGCCCATGTGGCACATCTGGCAGGCTCTGTACCCCGGGGACGCGGGCAGCCTGCAGGGCGCAGTGCGGGACATGATGAGCTCCCTGTACCGCTGCGACTTCTCCGTCCTCAAACTTTACGCAGGCTCGCAGAACATCTCCACCTCCTTCATCTTTGGCTGGAAAACCAACAAGGTGATCTGCTCCGAGCCGCTCTGCGACGCGCACAAGCGCCACGAAATCGGGCTGGTGAAAGAGGACCGGTGCGCAAAGTGCCAGAAGAAGGACCTCAGAGAGCTGGAGAGGGAGTGTAAGAAATACCCAGTGATGGTGATCAAAGGGGTCCGCGTGCTGGACCTGAGCACGCTGGTTCCTCTGATGAAGGACCCCAACATAAACCTGCAGATCATCCAGCTCTTCAGGGACCCGAGGGCCGTGCATAACTCGCGCCTCAAGTCCAAGCAGGCCCTGGTGAAGGAGAGCATCCAGGTGCTGAGGAGCAAGAAGCAGAGCGATAGGTACAAGCGGCTGCTGGCACCGAGCAACCGAGTGAACCGCGCGGAGAGCTACGTGTCCAGCGCCATGGAGCTCATCTGCGACAACTGGCTCAGCGACATGATGCTGGTGCTGCACGCGCCTCCGTGGCTGCGGAGGAACTACATGCGCATCCGCTACGAGGACCTGGTCCTGCACCCTATGGAGGAGCTGCAGAGGCTCTTCCGCTTCGCCAACCTGTCCACGTCCCCAGCTTTGGAGAGGTTTGCGCTGAACATGACGCGCGGACAGGGCTACTCCTCAGACAAGCCCTTCCTCATCTCATCGCGGGACGCAAAGGAGGCCATCTACGCGTGGAGGGAGCGGCTGAACGTGGAGCAGATCAGCCAGGTAGAGGCCTACTGCAGCGAGGTCATGAGGCAGCTGGGCTACCAGAAGAACCGCGTGGACAAAGCGACCTGAGGGAAAGCGGTTTACGGTAAGGTGAGACAAAACGTGTTTTCAGGCTGTTTTCTGCTGCTGATGCTGCTGCGCTCTGCCTCCCTGACCTCTGCCCTCTCTTTGACAGAGGCAAACTGCAACCGCAGAGTTAACAAGTAGCGCAGCGCTTATCAGATGATCACTGCGCTTCCAGATCACAGCTGAGGCCTCTGAGCAGAGGTAAAAGCGCAGTTTAATACAAAGTAGGCCAAACCACAAGAAGTAACCTATAAAAACGCCTCCACATGTATCGTTTTTTGGTGTAAACATGTTAAAGTTCATGCCAAAAATGATCAAATTTACATATTAAAGAACGCAGAGTTAGCCCAACAATCAAATCAGCTGACACACAAACCCAAACTGAATGCTGACTCCTCTGAACAGGTGTAAATGATGCTTTTAGTGATGCACCGACTGCTGATGTTAAGCAGGAAGATGCACCAAGAGGGAGAGATTATTGGATTCATTTCCTGCCATTAACTAGCAGGTGAACAAACGGAGAAGGCCTAAAGCTAAAAGCTGTGAGTCTGCAGGGCTGAATTAGGGTTTTACTGCCTTCTTACTGCTGTAGCGTCCGACACTACAGAGAAACATTAACACAAGTTGCTGTTTTTCATTAATCAGCAGAGGATTACGGCTGTTTGCAGCAGATTCACAGTGGAAGAAATGGTTGGTGTTTTTTTTGGTGAATTAGCCAAAAATCTGAAGACAGATTTGGAGCTGCAGTTTTACTGTTTTGTTTCCTAGCCCTGAAGGACTCGCGCTGATGGCGGTGACATCAGACCTCATTCTGAATTCTTTCATGCAGAGGGGAACATTTATTTTATGGGTTAGAAGGTCAAACTGAGCTGTTTGTGGCCCACAAACTAAAGCAGGAACAAACAAACAGCTGAGGCAGGAGAGGGCAGGTGTGTGCAAACTGAGGCACAGGTAAAGGAACATGAGGCAGGAAGGAAAAGCAGAACAAAAGAACGAGACGGAGAGCAGGGAAACCCAGGGGAGACAGAAACGGGAATAAAAGAAAAACAGGAAACAAAAACATAATATTACAAAGAAATGATCGTCACGGGGGATAATAATGAAAACCGGCGTTCCAGTTTATCTGCTGATGTTTAGGTATTCCGATCTGTGCTCCAGATGTGCCATCCGCAGACTCATAATTCCCCACTAACAGCAGCAGCTTGCACCTCCATTAAAGATGCTCCCACCACCAAAAAAAAAATAAAAAATTCTCATCACGAGGTGGTCTTCAGACAATACGAGACCCCGTGGTTAAAAATGAATATAATAAACCTGGACCGTCAGTTCACCTGCACACACCTGTTCACCCTGCGCTGTTTATCACCTGTTACTGATTCAAAGTTTGTAGTTTGTTCCTAGTTCCCCACGGCTTTCTTGTTCCTCCCGGTGGTGCCGGGTCCTCTGTATTAAGTTCATTCACGTGTCACTCTTCCTGTTTTGCTTCCTTTGTCTCGTCTGCGGTGATTTAGTTCACCTGTGACTCGTTCTCTCATCAGAACATCCATTTATGTTCCCCAGTCTGTTTTTACTAGTCTCAGTATTTACTTTGCTTTTCTCTTGTGGATTTGGTGTTTTGTTTTTTGGACCTTTTATCAGGCTGAGGCTTGCTTTAAGTTCACCTCAGTTTTCCTGCATTTGGGGCCTCGCCCTCCACTCCATGACACCTCTTGAGGTGCAGGGCGCGACCTTTGGAGCGGTCTTTAACCTCCCGGTGTATCCATGTTGAACAGCTCCAGCTGATATGAGGTGTGTGTCTTGTAGTTTGTAGTGCTCAGCACAGCTGCAAAGTTGCATGAAGAACTGCAAGCAGAATGCCCCAGAAAAACACAGAAACCTTCTGTTAATGTGCAGAAAATGTTTTACAGGGAGGTCCTGCATCCTGCGTCACATGCTGAAAACCACGAGGAGCAAAAGCCGGCGTACGCGTAAAGGTACAATGAAGTCCTGTGTTTGTAGGACATGTCAGAGTTTTAATGTGGCATCACCACGAGGCCTGCACGGCGTGACGACAAATGCATACACTGTGAGCATATGTGATAAATGAAGACATTTTTAGCTTCACAGTTGCATGGTTCAGCTACAGGGTTCTCCTTGAGCTTCTGTATGTGAGAACACATGCACCATGAAAACATGGAGGAAGCAGAGGACGCGCTCAGCAGAAGCTGATTTTTGCGTTTTCCATTACATAAATAAAGACGTTACAATCCTAACTGGGTGCAGAAATCAGAGACATGTAGAGCCCGATGCTCAGAGTGATAACAGTCTGCAGGGACGAGGAGCTCACGGCCGCTTTGGCCGAAGGCGTGAGATCTGTTCACTTTGTCACATGTCAATGAAGCTTCGCTTTCTGGTGACTTATTGATGCACAAGCGTCACTGTGATGAGAGGTAAAGGCTTGGGGCGAGCTACAGCCGTTTGTCATTTATCTGCTGGTTTCAGTTCCAAATAAAGTCCAATAAATCAGAGAGAAGTTCCCATCTGACCCCCCCCAGAATCAGCCAATCATTGTTCAGTTCATTTAATGATGTCATGCAAAAATGAATATTTTCAGTAACAGGCCCACGAAATACATGGGGTGAAATTTCTTCATTAGTACTGCATGAAACACAGACCCGAACACCGTTACAGTACACCGTTACAGTATAATGTTCTCTGTCTGATAGGTCGGGTGTTCGCGTGCTAAGTGTGTGGCATTCAGGGACCCTTTGAAAATGTTCTGATTGTTAAAATAAACTTTAATCCAGCTGCAGGTTTCAGTTAAATCCACTCGTTAACGGTTCACAGCGTCGTCTGGTTTTGCTCTTCTGATAGCGCTGTACTTTGCTCTGATGTTCCGTTAACAATCATAATCTGTTAATATGTCCCAGTTTTCTCACGCTCACTTTGTCACACATTAGATTTCACAACATCTCGACATTCAGTCTGCACGGACAGCCGTTCCTCAGTGTCCAAACCGACTGACACCAATGTGACTGATTTCAGTGTCCCACTCAGTAATGCCCCCCCCCCCCCCCCCCCGGCGGGGGGGGGGGGGGGGGGGGCCCGCCCCCTTGGGCGTGGGGGGGGGGGGGGGGGGGGGGGGGGGGGGGGGGGGGGGGGGGGCCCGGGGGGGGGGGGGGGGGGGGGGCAGCCAGGCTGTCACCACCAGCTCTCACAGACACTGCTCTTTAGGGATGAGCCCCCCGCGAGGGGGTCCACCCGGCAGCACTCAGAGCGACCCCAGCTAAAGGAGAACGTTCCCACTGCACTGACACAGCACACGAGTTTGACCATTCAAAGAACTTTGAGGATGTTTCTCATTTTAAAACCGTTCCTGTAAGGCTAAAGGCGGAACTAAAACTGAATGCAGGTGCAGGTTAAAATAAAACGTGCTTTTATGAAACATTCCTACAAGATAATGCTGAAAAAAACCTCCTCAGTGCACCATCCGAAATGCTTCCATAACCTTTAACTCCAAAACCTTCAAATTTTTGACTGTTGTTAAGAAATGTCTGAGAACACTTTCTAAAAGTTCTGCCATCTCAGGGCCTCAGAACCGGGACGCTGTGGAAGCAAGAAGGATTTGGATAAAAGTTTAGGGCTATCTGATCATCTGCAGAGGAACAGTTCCTTTGAAGAGTTTCAGTCAGGTTTCAGAATTCATCACAGCACAGAAACAGCATTAGTGAAGGTTACAAATCTCTGTGCTCGTTGCTGGACCTCAGGGCAGCTTTGATACTGCTGACCATAACATTTTATTACAGAGAGTAGGTATTGAAGGTACTGCACTGCAGTGGGTTGAATCCTATCTATGATGATGATAACCATCTTTATGCATTTGTTACTTCCATGCTGGACTATTGTACTTCATTATTATCAGGCTGTCCTAAAAGCTCCCTGAAAAGCCTTCAGCTGATTCAAAATGCTGCAGCTAGAGTACTGACAGGGACTAGAAAGAGAGAGCACATTTCGCCCATATTGGCTTCACTCCATTGGCTCCCTGTTAGATCTAGAATAGAATTTAAAATCCTTATGCTCACGTACAAGGCTTTGAATAAGTAATTCTTTTCATTCACTCATTTAATCATTAGCTATTATTAACCTCTGTCTCTCTTCCACAGTGTGTCTTTTGTCCTGTCTCCCTTCCCTCACCCTCAGTCATCCTTCCTGCTGAAAGGGAGTTTTTCCTTCCCACGGTCACCAAGTTCTCGCTCATAGAGGGTTCTCTGATTGTGTTTTCCTTTTATTATTGTAGCTCACTATATACCTTACAATATAAAGTACCTTGAGGCGACTGTGATTTGGTGCTATATAAATAAAATAGAACTGAATTCCGTTTTATTTATATAGCACCAAATCACAGCAAAGGCCTCAAGGCGCAGTAAGCTAATGAGCAAGCACTTGGCGACAGTGGGAATTAAATTTTATGTTTTCATTAATCGTAAGAGAATATCACCATCGGTGATGGGCATCGTGTTCTGTTTCTGGTTCTCGTGTTTTAATTTTCTGATTTTATTTTCAGTTTGCGTCAGCCTGTAAAGGCTCACTTTTCGTTCTTCGTTTTCTTGCATTGGGATGTGGGTTCTCGTCCCAGGATTGTGAGTCCTCATGAATGCGTCCGTCACAGCTTAAGGATTTTTATTTTTAATCCTCAGCTTTTTTTTCTCTCTCTCTCTCTCTCTCTTCCAGAATCCTGGTGGTAAAGCCTGAGGTCAGAAGATGGTTTAACAAAACAAGCAGCTGGAATGTGGTCCTCTAGGAGTTCTCAGGAATGTCTCAGGGGTTGTTTTCCTTCAGCCGACACAGGCTGATGGACCGGAGAAAATCCGAGCGGAAAGAGCAGCCAATCAGAGACAGATGGATTTGAAACGAGGAAAAGGCGGCTCCTTTTTCCTGATTTCTGTCTGACACCAGCAGCGGGATGAAACAAGAGGCTGGCGCGTGCTGCCGGTCAGCTGTGATCTTTCTGTCCTTTTAGTCGCACTAATCCGTCCTCAAACCCCCTCCCTGCATATGAGCGCCATAAAAAGCCCACGACAGGTCTTTCTCAGGAGGTGACTGCCAGCATCCACAGTGGCATCATCGGCTCCGGTCTCACCTGTGTGACTTATCCGTCCAGCCTGTGATTCAGTGTGGCAGCAATCTCGAGCACTACTGGTACTAAATGGCAGCTGGCTCACTAACAGTGCTAATGTAGAGCGTTAAAAGAAGAAAGTACAGTATTTTCTGGAAACGAGGCCTCTCAAGGAGCCACTGTTCCACCCCCGGCCCCTCAGGAATCCACACAGCTGCAGCGCCCCTTTGACAAAACACTCACATGGGTGTGAGATTCCTTCCCCCTCCTCGTGCAGAGGCACCTCTGTCCTCACAGAAACAGCACAGGGTACAGAGCCACGTTGTTTGGTTTGTGGCTAATATGTTTTAAAATGCTGTAATATGTAATACAAGGTTTTCAGTTTTTGAGACACTCCTATCTCCTAAGGGTCTCCCACACGTGAAAGTATTTTACTGCTCAAGTGGTTAACCCTGGAAACCTCAAGCAGCTTCTGGGTGTTTTTGCTCCACATGTTTCTCTGCAGAATAAACTCCTGCTGCTCTGGGGAAACAGAGCAGCCGCAGACAGCTACAGACAGCAGCTAACTGCACTGTAACAGAGTTATGATGCCAGAAATCAGGAAAACAAAAAAAAAAAAGTTACATTTCTGTGATTTTTCATATTAAAAAATATTAACCTAAGTTGTTGTTGCATGACTGGTGGTCTCAGCTTCCCAGTTGTGCTGAAGAGCTCATTTCTCATTACTCCCAGGATCTGGGATCACATACATCGCGTTTGTAAGCTTACATTTGGACATAATTCATTCAAGGACCATCAGGAAGGTGAAAATTACACTTGTTTTTACCGCTTGTGGCTAAGATGTAATTTGTCCATTTTAGAGAAAGTCTCTTTTTCCATCTGTTGTTGCTCAGAGGGCTGAACTGTGGAACAGCCCGTTAAATGAAAGAAAAAAGCTGTAAACCACAGCCAAGGGAAACGGGAGGTGTTATGCTTAAAGTCCGTCATTTCATAATGGAAGCTCTGAATCAGCCAGATGTCCGAGTGTGAGGATTCCTCCTCATGTGGGAACATCAGCATGGGAATATGGTGAGGGGATGCTGAGGACATCCAGCACTACAAACATAGGAGGACAGCAGGTGCAGATTTCATGTATGAGAGTCTGTGATGTACATAGTTACTTTTTACCTCTGTACTAAATTGAAATGTCCTGGGTAACTCTTTGAAAATGTGATTTTTTTTTTTTGTGGTGGGGGTAATTCAAATGCTGAGCGGCTTCCCCTGGCTGTGCCCCCTGTGGTGGTGTAATGTTTACTGACATCCACATGTTTGGAGGTTGGTTCTGTAATGTTCTCTGTGAAGAGAGTGATAACTTCAGACTATTTAAACTGACTCAAATAAAGATAAAAACTAGAGAAACTCCCTGAAGAACTCGTGTGATTGTTTGTGCACATTGATACTGATCCACACTGATTGCTTTATGAGCTCATGGGAATTCATTCATGCTCATTTCTTGGCTGTCCTGGTCAAATTGGAGTAAATGGAGGATGTAAAATTGCTATCTCTGTATTTCCATTCTCAGCCTCTCCAAGACGCGCTTTGCATGATTCACAGCTCAAAATAATCCTTTGTCTGATACCGGGTTCGGTGCAGCCACTCAGTTCATCATGTGTGAAACGTGCCATTTTAGCTCCTCCCCCTTTAAGAAGACTTTCTTCTGATTGAGGGCCGCTCACAAACAGAAGCAGGATAGCCAGTCTTTTTTTTTTTTCTTTTTTTTAAAGAAGCATAATATTTCCACCTTAAATGACTTCCCTCACAGGCAGTGGATGTGATTGGCTCAAAATCACTGCGCGTCATCACTGAGCATCTGTACAGTTCGGATGGAGGAGAATGGATTTTGTCCTGCTTGCACATGAACATATAACAACTGAAAAACGTAGAGACTGGACATTACAGAGGAACGAGTCAGAGTTTTTATCCTTGTACTAAACAGGAAGTGAGTGTGTCCTGGGCTTCTCCATGATGCATCACGGAGCATCTGGGGTGGGTGTGTGTGTGTGTGTGTGACCAATTGAGGAATTTTTTCCCGTGACACTACAGGAAAAAGTTTGTCCCCTTTAGCAGTACACTGAAAAACAGCCCTTTAAATTTACTTGAACATCTGACCCGTGCCATTGCAATGTGGTGAACGAACTTCTCTCTTTTCCCCCTCACTTAACTTTTACTACTAAATCCAAAGTATTTCATTCACATACAAAAAATTCCCATTGATTCAGTGTGAATTTTGTCACTGTGATGCAAATCGGCTGCCTAACGTTCAATGATTTTAAATTATTCCAAGGCATTGTGTACTGAGTAACACAAGTACTTTTACTTTAGGTACTTAAGTAAAAGTACTAGGTACTATATTTTCATTCTACTACTTCTGCATTACACTTATAATACTGTAATAAACCAACTCAACTCAACTCTGCTGCTCAACCCACAAATGCATTTTCCTTACAAACGTAGCTCCATTTCAGGGGAATAAACAGGCTTTCCAACGATTTATTACCAAGAAGCAACAAAGAAAACCCACTAAACACTCATTCCTCACTTTTTTTGCTACATTTACGCGCTGACTTCACTCACTGATAAATATGTTTTGTGCACTGCTCAACTTTAACTAATTCTACCAACAATATTCATTTTAAACATGTAAAAAGCAGTAAAGCAATAAACAAAACATTTTGCATTAACCAAGCATCTGTATTTCTCAGTATTACACAACAAAGCTGGACATGTGACAAACATTTAACTCACCTGTTTGAAATGGTTTTAAAAAAGAAGATTCCACTGAGATTGCTCTGTTGTCTGTGACTGAAGCATTAAAAACTGCCAGAGCTGCTGAACAGTCCTCAGTGCTTATTCTGCTGGACCTGTCAGCAGCCTTTGAAACAGTCAATCATGACCTACTCCTATCTATGCTCTCAAACATGGGTATCTCAGGTGCACCACTATCATAGTTCAGATCCTACCTTGCTGAACGTTCTTTAAAGTTTCATGGCTAGGACAGTTGTCGTCATCGTGTTCACTGTCCACCGGAGTGCCCCAAGGCTCAGTACTGAGACACCTCCTCTTTTCCATCTATACCACCTCTTTGGGCCCAGTTATTCGTTCTCATGGTTTCTCCTACCATTGCTTTGCTGATGATACTCAGCTTTACCTGTAATTCCCGCCGAATGACTCTTCGATCTCAGCACGGATATCTCATTGCCTTTCAGATATATCATCATGGATGAAGGCACACCATCTTCAACTTAACTTTTCTAAGACTGAACTACTGGTGTTTCCCGCAAAACAGTTGGTTCAACATAACCTCACCTTAACAATCGATTCGCTCTCACTTTCTCCAGGGAAGGTCGCTAGGAACCTGGGAGTGATGTTCGATGATCAGCTATCATTTACACATCAAGTGGCCTCTGTTGCTCGTTCTTGTCGCTTTGCGCTTTATAACGTCAGACAAACTAGACCATTTCTAACGGAACATGCCACTCAACTCTTGGTACAGGCTGTGCGGTCATCTCGCGCCTTGACTACTGCAATGCAGTGTTAACGGGCCTTCCAGCTTGTGCTATAAAACCATTACAGATGATCCAGAACACAGCAGCATCCCTCGTCTTCAACCATCCAAAACGGGCACATGTCCCCCCACTGCTCATTGAGCTTCATTGGCTTCCGGTTGCTGCTCGCATCAAATATAAAGCCTGCACGATCGCCTACAAGCTGTTGACAGAGGCTCCGCTTCGTCCACTGTGCTCCTCTTCTGAACTTTGGCTTGCTTTACCCAACATCCACACTAAGCAATCCAGACTGTTCTCCTGCATAGTTCCCAGATGGTGGAACAAGCTGCCCTACCTCCACCAGAGCAGCAGAGTCCCTCTCCGTTTTCAAGAAACTCCTAAAAACTGAGCTCTTTAGAGAACACCTGCATTAGCCCATATAACTGCCTGATATGTAGGTGCACTCTTTTAATCTTGCATTGTTTTAATGTTTTAAATTTTATACTATTGTACTATCATTGTAAGTCACTTTGGATAAAAGCATCTGCTAAATGAAATAAAGTAAAGTAAAGTGAAATGTGATCTAACACAGCAGTGAAAAACATACTTAAGTACTCGTAAACCCTGGAGATGTGTGAGGTACACAGTATTCAGCAGTCCAAATAAGACAGGACTAAAGGAGAGTTTTCTGGTTTGCCACGGGCATATCCGTGTTGTGTGAGTGCACAGCATTGTCACTGTGGGCTCCTCAGCAGATCCTTGTGTATGAAATAACTGCAATGTCTCAGCCGTGTCTTAGAAGCATCTAATCGAAACTGACTGAACATGTAAGCTGCTGGGCCCAAATGTCCTTTAGCTGGATGAGCTGAATGTGTCAGACTCCAGTGAAGTCAGCACTGAACTAAAGATTCATCCAGCTTTATGTGGCTGAATGGGAGCACACTGAGCATCCTGAGCAGGTTTCCTTAGTCCTGCACTCCACTTACCGAAGAGAGGCTCTTACTTCCCAAACTGTGCATCCATAAAGCAAAGCTTGAAGCTGGAGTTAAGGCTGCACTGTGTCTGTGCCTCAGCGATAACGTCTGCGACAGATCCAAAAAGTCTGCGTCAAGTCAGCCTCTGACAGCTGATGCCTCGCAGGGTCGCTCTGCAGAAACATCCCTGCAAACTGTCAAAAGACTGAAATAGACTTGTTTTAAAAGGATTGTTGCATATCCTTCATGGTTACAGGGCAGCAGTTTCATCCACATTTACGGATGGGGGGGGGGGTGAAATACATCTGCTTCATCATCATACAGAGCATGTTGAAAACAACACAACGATGATTTAAAAAGCTACAGAGCCTCGGCAAGGACACAGCAAAGTGGAGAGTGATTACTGTGTTTCACACGGGGAATATCAGAGAGCTGTAACATTATGTTGAGAATATATATATATAAATATATATATATATATGCTTCGATGCATATGCATCCAGCTGGTTGGTTAGGCATTACAGAAATAAGGCAATCCTTTACATATGTCCATGTGACAAAGCTGATACACATGATATTTCAGACACTAGAAACATAGGCAGTAATGAAATTTGTGAGTCATCTTCTTGTAATCCCGTTGATCCTGTAAATCTCAGCATCTTCGGCTCGGCCTTCTGTCTTTAAAATCAGCATTTTCCTCGCTCTTCACTGTCACGATCCAATAAAGGCCAAAACTAAAAAAAAACTCTTTAGTAGGAAACAGCAGTCAGTTTCATACTGCAGATTTAATGTCAGTGAAAACATGTTGGGCAGCATTTTAAGGAAATAAGCAGATGACTGATGGCGCTAGAGTCGCTTCTGATTCAGATGTGGAAACATTTTAATCACCTTTGTTCACAATAAACACTTCTCATTTTAGCTGCAGTATTGGTGCATTTTGACAGAGGAAGTTTTCAAGGGGATCTGTAGTGTTCAGCTTCATGTAGGAGCCGCTCAACTTCACACATATTGAGAAATTAAAAAACAAAGTAATTAAGAAACACTGCAAACTCGTGTCATCACATATAAATATGAGCAGTCTGTGAAAACTTGCACTTTGATGCATCTTGTACTGTTTGATGGCCTCTTCAGCAGAAATAACACCACCGCCGGATAAGAAATGGAGGATTTTAATAACATGTTGACATGCAAACCACAGTGGATACAGCCAGGCTGCCAGTCGCTACTAAAAACAACAGTTGCACATATTGACAGTTGGGCTACATCTCAGATTTCTCAGGTGCAGAGAGCGTTTAAATATAGCCGGCAAGACAACTGAGAGCACAACAGTCTGAGTGCACTTGGAGGTCAGAGTCCTGCGCTCCGTTTAAAGTGCCCGTTTATCTGTCTGCAGCCACCGTTTAAAGTGCTCCCACATTCTTAAAGAGAAGTCCCAAACATATCGTGGGCTCCTCCTCAGACTTTCTCTGCATATGTCAGCTCATACAACAGGAAGAAAAAAAAAGTTTTGTCTTTTTTTTTTCCACATTCAGGACCCACAAAAACAAAGTTCATGAGGCTGTGTTATCTTTCACATCACAGAGGAGACGCCAGGAGTCCTAAAGCAGAGATTACAGCCTCCCCACCAGGTCACGTCACACAGTCTCACACCAGCTTTAATGACCCACGCTGCACAGAGCTCTGCAGCGGTTCACACAGATAGACTCATTTCCTGTTGGAGGCCCCAGAGAGCGTCTGAAAGTCTTCAGCTGAAAGATTCCGCTTGCACGGCCATGCCTTTCACACCTGCTCTTCTGCACACCAACATCAATGCGGCCACCACAGCGAGCAGTCACACGGTGGTGAGTGCAGTTGGAACAGAGGCGATGCGTGCTGCGTCGTGATTTATAAACAGGGCTGTGCTTCTGCTGAAAATGTGTCATTTTAGAGGAAAAAATTAAACTGCCCCTCAGAAAAGCTCCCAGCTCACCTGCTGCCCTTCCACTGATCAGATTACAGATAAATGTTCATCCGAAGGGGGGAAATATGCAAATCCCAGCTGTCAGTAATGCTGCAGTGCAAAAAAGAAAACAGAAACTAATGTAGTTATCAGTAACTGGAGGGAAACTAAAGTTCATTGTCCTGTGTGGAAGGTTTGCATGTTTATCTCATGTAAAAACAGGTCAGTGGAAGCATGGCATTTAAATACAAGAATCCCCACTGAGACAACATGTTTGACTCTAGAGCAGAAGCTGTGGAAGGTTCACATCCTTTCACTGACCTCAAAAAGCAACAACAGGTTCTTGTTTTTCACAGAGGTCTGCCCTCGGCTCAGCAGCATTAAAGGATCAGGGAAGTCAAAAGTATCATTTATATGCACCAGAAAAAAAATGGAGAAAGTCTTCAAGGTCATCTGCATGCTGCACCATAACCTTCATGGTTTGTTGTGGGAAACAATGAACCCTCAAATGTGTCAAACGTGTGCCAACAAGGGTGACATCACTCTTCAGAATGAGTCCAGATTGTGTGCAAGAAAAGCAAGGTGTTAATGAATGTTTGTGTTCACACTGAGGTTAATATGGAGCAGCAGAGACTCTGATATTTGCGTGTATGCACACAGCTGACGCAGGTAATGCCAGTCAGAAGTGGTTAAAAAAAAAAAAAACCCAATCAGAC
>VUQK01040162.1:0-10031 GCA_015106715.1 Bujurquina vittata
CAGAGGCTTTTTACTAAACTTACATTTTGTGTTTGTAGCTGCACAATATGAAAGTTTAGTAAAAAGCCTCTGGTAAAGACATTTGGGGGTTCTGCAACTCACTGCCGGACTCTGTGTCTCACTGCCTGAACATGTATATCCAGCTAAGCTTTGACTTCATCATGCAAGGGGGGGAAAATACATTTTAAATGTTCAGTGAGAAGATTTTCAGCGTGAAAGCATTTTGTAAATGTTTTCTGTTTCTCAGCTACTCTCGCAATCGTACCTATGACACCTACGTGGGTCGAGGCTATGTGATCACCGGCATGGATGAGGGTCTGATTGGAGTCTGCATTGGAGAGAGACGCACCATCACCATCCCCCCACACCTCGGTTACGGAGAGGAGGGCACAGGTTTGCGTAATGCTCCGATACTCTCGTCTTTATCACAGAAACATTGAGCGATCACAAGAAGCCATTTATCATGTGTTCTTCTTGTAGCGGAGAAAACAGAAGGTCTGCTATAGCAACGGGATGCAGGTGGTCTCTTTAATGCACGCTGGCTAATGTCCGCTCAGAGCATCACGCAGGCTTTTAGCTGTCTCGTTAAAGCTCTTTGCACTTATATGTGCACTTGTCACGCTAGGCTCACTGAGCTAAAGTGCACCTGAATTCTGTTTTCTCCTTTTGACTGAAATTAGAGGTTGATTCATCTCTTTTTTTTTCACAGCATTTATTTATGAATTCTCTCCATGTCTCGCTCTCTCTTTCAGGCACAAAGATCCCAGGCTCAGCTGTGCTGGTGTTTGACGTTCACATCATCGACTTCCACAACCCCTCAGACAGCACTGAGATCAGCGTCACCTTCAAGCCAGACGAGTGTGACAGGCAATCCAAGAAGGGAGACTTTGTTAAATACCACTACAATGCCTCTCTGATGGACGGCACATCCATCGACTCCACGTGAGTAAAGCGCTGTTGGACCCTTTATGGGTTTCTGAGAAAACAGAGAAACACAGAGTGAAGGAGACCGAGGCAGAAAAAAGCTTCTGCTGACCTCCTGAAAGTTAGGAGGACCAGTGCTAGCTCATCCTCCTAAATCCTTCCCTTTGGACCTCGTGACAATTTTTGGATACTTTTTAAAATGTGACCCTCAAGCCCCACAACCTGCGGGCCTTTTGCCAAGCTCTTTTGAAAGGCTCTCATGCCACAGCATCAATCATAAGCACAGTCATCACTTTGTGACAGGTCTGTTAGGTCCGATCAATAATGTGGTTATCTCTTAATCGGAGTCATTGTTGACCTGCCACAAACGTAACTCTTCTAATTAACTGTGTACACATCCATCACCCAATATCCTGGGCAATTTGTTGTCAAGTTAGTAACATTTTAGATGGTGTACATGCACCACGTAAAACACTATACACTCTAATATGATATATGCAGATAAATACATGGCCTCAGCCCTAAACTACTAACCTTAAGTATACAGCGGATATCATTCCGGTTTGTGTAATAAATGAATACTAGGACTAACAGCAACTTCCTCTGCATGCACACTTGGTTTTGAGACCCTTGTTTTGATCTCATTTAAATCAAAAGAACTGACACATTCATGTGATAGTGTGAGAGAGGAGAACAACAGCCACAGTTGGAGGCAGTTGACCCACTGTGGTGACACCTTAAAGGAACAGCCAGAGGAACAGGAAGACAGAACACATGCGATGTCTAGATTACAGAGGCCTCAGTGAACATGTCCTGGTTCCAGCATGTTGCATGCAGCTAGAATATCCATGAGCTACATCAGCAAGATCATGTAGAGGTCAGTGAGCACGTTGCCTTACCATATCAAAGTAATGAGATTGTGTCCTTCCTGGGGGCCTTGAATACAGGGTCACATAATTCAGTCTGAGTGGTTGATTACAGTAGTTGCACACACCAGATACACCCAGTATTAGGCTGACATAGCATCTCTAGCCATGACATCAGGACACGTTGTAGCAGAACCAGTTTGTGGGCAGTTTGAAGAAGGAATATGTCAGTCTCTTTTCTTCCAAGTGCTGCTTATCACACACAGAAGAAGCTCAATCCCAACAGTCCTAATCAGCTACTTACAGACAACTTCCAGATGAAACATGACAAGTGTTACATCTGTTATGAGTGTGACTCAAAAGGTTCGAATATATAAATATATATACATATTTTTTTCCCCTCTTAGCCCACGCTAGTTCCTGTGGTTTCTGTTTGCAAGCTTAACGTTTGCTGCTTTGTCTGTTCATTTGTTTTAGGCATAATTATGGGAAGACATACAACATAGTACTGGGAGCCAATCAGGTAGTCCCGGGAATGGAGGACGGACTGAAGGACATGTGTGTGGGAGAGAGAAGGCATCTTGTTATTCCTCCTCATCTGGGCTATGGGGAGAGGGGAGTCAGTAAGTCGCACACACACACACACACACACACACACACACACACACACACACACACACACACGGTCCTCCTGAGTGCAGGTAACAAGCTGATATTAAGAAGCAGTAATAAGTAGTGGAGAGCTTTCTCTTTTCAGCTGCTATCTGGAGTCCACCTATGAGAACAAGTCGTAGAGACTGACCCCATCACTTTAGCGTCATTGGGCCTGTGTTTGTGTTCAGCTGGTGAAGTTCCAGGCAGTGCTGTGCTGGTGTTTGACATCGAGCTGGTTGACATGGAGGAAGGACTTCCTGAAGGCTACATGTTCATCTGGAATGACGAAGTCTCTCCAGATCTCTTCTCTGAGATGGACAAAAACAGCGACAAAGAGGTGGAGCCCTCTGAGGTATGTGATAAGCTGCTGTCATATAATAAGCACTCACCGAGAGCTCTTTGCTGCCTCTTGTGTCCCCTTAATTCACCCTCTTTTGTCTGCACAGTTTACTGACTACATCATGCGTCAGGTGACCGAGGGTAAAGGGCGCCTGGCTCCTGGCTTCGATCCTTACCGCATCATTGACAACATGTTCTCCAACCAGGACCGCGACGGAGATGGAAAGATCACAGAGGCAGAATTCAAACTTAAAGCTGATGAGTCTGCCGCCCATGACGAACTATGACGGGGCTGAGCGTTATAAGATCAGGGTGTAAGGCAAAGGGTCAGATAGCTGGGGAGGTGGGGGCTGATAATAAATCTATGATGGTTGTATGTGTGAAGTAAGCAAGTGTGGAGGGAGAAATGGGCTGGTAGAGATTTAGTGGACTCAGACAATAGTTCAATGGCATCGTGTCCATGTAGTCCAATTGATCTGAGAAGAAACAAAGATGGTGTGGAGGTTTTTAAAAAAATATTGGAAAGAAATCATCTAATTTGAGGACTGCGATGGAAGCGAAGGACTTTTGAAACCTCCTTTCTTCTCAAAGGCTATAAAAGCACACCTGTGTGCAGTGCCTAACTCCAACTTCTCTAGATTAAAAACCTTTTATTTTCTTTGTTTTCTACTCACCGTTTGTCTGAACTCGCCATGGAAAGAAGTTTGTTAATTAGTTTCCACTGTTTTTAAGTGTGAAAATGATTTTAATACCGTTTTATTTCCTTTATTTACGCCCGACGCCTACCACTGTTTCACTTTTAAATGTCAGCCCGCCTTGTGTATTTTCCACTGGTAAATTCATTCGAATGGGGCAGAAATTGGTGCGTTAGAGTGTGAGTAGAGGTGTGTGTGTGTGTGTGTGTGTGTGTGTGTGTGTGTGTGTGAGTGAGAGAGAAAGATGTGAATGTTGGTTTTTTTTTCTATTTTAGGAGAATACTAGGGTTTGATGATGCCTATGTCAGCTGAACTTTTCATTTAATTAAATGGCCTGGCCTAAATATAATGCTCAGGTTGTGTTTGTCATTTTGTGCTTGAATTCATATATTTTCCCCGTCAGGTCAAAAATCTGGTTCGGCTGACCAGATGAGACAATGCTTTCAGTACTGGCTGGTCTTTAACGGGTGTATCAGCTGAAGAGCCGGCCGCCAGCAGGCTCAGAAGAGGACCTGCCCAACTCCGCCCGTGAGTGAGACAAACAGCCAAAGGAAAGAAAACCCTGACCACCCTGGACCACGACAATCTAATTCAATTTAAGGAGTAATTATTTTCTAACTTGCATTAAAATCATTACAAAAACAAATACATGCTCTAATGTGCTCATATACCTTTAACTTGCGGATTAGAGTTACATCATCGTTTGGTGACCAGGTCGTGGCTAATGTGTAGTTACTCATTAACCACTAAGCAAATACGAGTACAAATGTGTAAGTATAGAGTTTATGTACTGATCAAAACATTCAACCGACTAAACGTAGCGCAAAAAAATAAGGACATTTGTGTTTGTTGTTGTAATGATGCCACATTTGTAAGGAAGAGGACCGCCTGCAGTCCTGACCTTGACCACACTGAACACTGAATCGATGCTCTGCTCCCAAAATATGTTACATGTGACTTTACCTTCAGGGCTGGCTAAAGCCACTCCTAGAAGAATGCGAGATAGCCGTTGTGCATTTGTTCTTGTCAATCTGAGCGAGGCGACCTCTGACCGTGGGCCTCCTTCCTCGGAACCTGAGACTCTCTCCTCAGGAATAATGAGCTAATGCCCCTTTCCAGGACTGGGAAAAGCCATATGGAATTTGAGGCATCCAGAACTCAACAGGCTTCCCAGCAAGAGGCATGCCAGGAAGCACTGTTACAGCAAAGAAATAATCGACCAAACACAAAGTTTTATATTGACTAGCATTGGTTACAGAAATAAGATTCCACACAGAGTGCAATGTGTAGCTTTCTAATGTTGTAGGCACGACTAAAACATTAATTCCACTGCATAAATCAAACCCTTTAAATATCACTTCCATCTATATTTGCCATCGCGATCGTTTCCAACATCTGATTTGCTAAAGGTATTTATTTTAAACTTCAAATGGATCGTCTTTGACGGTGCTACCTGCATCTATATGAATACCTTTTTACAACTTCAGACTCATTTGTCTTCAGTGAGGCTTTCAGGACTGCCTAATATGAATGAATTACAGTAATAAATGAAAGAATTGGCTTTGCAGTATCATTGTGAGACAAGATGTTTCTAATCTGTTGCACAAATGCAAGAAAGCAGTCCTACATCATCTGCAGTGTCTTGTATGCATGTGCTAAGATAGTAGGTGGAACGGTTATTTCCTCTTTTCATGCTCTTTAACTTGCTGCAAGCAGTCTGAGGGGCACACACATTTCCCCTGCAGGTGCACTTTTATTAATAGACTGATTGAATAAATCATTGGCCCATTCAACACCATTTGATTTCCTTTAAAAAGTTTCCATTAAAGCAACAATTAGAACAGTTTTGATTGTACTCTGAACAAGCAGCCGACCGTATGTTGTGGAAAATGATGAAAATGAACCACTACACTATAAGCAGGGTGCATCCAGAGACCTTCTTGTGCCATATGTTCTTTAGAGCCGTCACATTCACTGGCAAACATCAAACCGCTCCCTGAAATGACATTTATATGAGATTAGTAAAGCAGGACAGCGGTGTCAGTGCGTACTGGTTGTGACTAATGCAGGGACGGGCCACATGAGAAACCTTGAGCCCTGTTTCTGCCGTCTACATGTTGTTTTGTCTCAATAATGCCACGTGTTCACTTCAGGCTTTCTGTTCTGCTCCTCACAGAGATAAGCTCCGAATATATATGAAACCTGCACTGAGAGAAGAGAGGGTGGACACTGCATCCATGCCCAGCAGCTCATGCTCTGGCCATGTGCGCAGTCTCTCTTTGTAAAATCTGCTCCGAAATGATTTGACTGTAACTGCTGAATAAATGAACAAAAACGACTCGTTTGTGTGTCGCTCTGTGTCGATAAAAGAACACGCTAAAACCTCAAACAACAAGCTTTGATTTAAAAACCTTCAATGGTGACGCCCGACGTCATCGACGCACACGATTTTCAGATGTTTTTATTGCTAAAGAGTAAAATAGGTCAAACGATTTTCAGGTGATGAGTGCGAACGATTGTTCGTTAGAAAATACCGATTCAGGGGACGGGTCGGGTTTCGAGGGCCCTTAATCTCTTGAAATGCAAAGTAGAACATTTGTCTTTGACATAATATCTGTTGATAGTGTCAACACTTCTGTTCTATGAGGCTCGTTTTAAGAACCTTCATTTCAAGACAATTATGAAGGCGACTAAAGTCCTTTAAGAGCCTCACAAGACAGAAAGTAAAATAGGCACAAATGGAGAGCGATAAGCCCGAGGTCCGACTAGCCACCGGACTGAAATAGTGTCCTTTCCGGGGGCCGTTTTGGTTTAAAGGCCCATTAATTCCTCTAAAATGTAAAGCAGAACATTTGTCTTTAACATCGACCGACTGAAGGCGCCAGAATGTGCGACTCCTCCAGAGGCTGGTTTAAACACTTGTGGTCTTCGCCGTTCCTTTTTGTGCCGGAACCTTCATTTTAGAAAATTATTAAAGCGAGCTAACGTCCTTTAAGAGCCTGAAAAGGGAAGCAGGGTTTTAAGGTCCTCGCTTTATTTTGAAAAGACAAAGCAGGCAAATTGCCTTCTGTTCTCAGAAGCAAACCCCCCCCCCTCGGAACAGGAAGTTGGGTTTAGAGTTCAACCAGTAATTCTCTAACAAAAGCTCCTTGTTTCAGAATTAACTGCAGCATGCGTCCCCGTGATGAAGAAATACAGATAAAAGAGTTTTTAAATGCTGGTACCTTGATATCGTTTTGGGATTGCAGTTTTGGACTGACTGAAGTGACTCTGGGACTTAACGACCCACAACAGAGGGCTGTGAAAAAGATGAGCTCAAAACTTAGAGTGACAAAATAATCGGTAATGTAAAACCATTGCGTTCAAATTTCAAAGGACAGAAACTAAAGTGAGAACAAATTTAAAGGAAAATTGAATGAAAAAGCAAAATAGACAATTCCGAAACACGACAAAAAGTTTATAATAACAAGCAAAATTCATAAACGTTTGTCATTAACAACGTTTGTTTAGGCTGTCTGTGTGTCATGTGTGTGCGCGCTGAAGATTGGTGCTTCCTCTGTGTATGTGTGTCAGTGTGTGTGCGTTTTTGGGACCTGCTGGAGTGTGTATGTGATTCGGTTTGAAAGTCTGAGTACTTGAATCTGCGGAAAGCAAATAGTGTGTGTTGTAGTTGGTGTTTGTCCCTGTATGGCAGTATGACAGAAGTTGGAACCAGAAAGGGAAAAAAGACAGAAAAAAATGAATTGATTACATTTAAAAAAAGGAGTCAGGAAACATTGCTTTAACTTAGAATGAGGATTTCTTAGATTACAAGTCCAATATCAGCAATGAGAAGCACAGGTTTGATCTCTTTGATTATTGCGCTGTTATTTTTTTCTTTTAAAGGAAAGCACACTTGTGCCCTCCTTTGTCACTTTAAAGGCAAATAATAGAAACGAAGCAAAACATTTGATTGACTCTTCTTAAAGCTTCAATATAACAGCGACTGAATATGACTGAATATTTGCAATAGCTAAATGAAAGACATAAAATAACGGTGCCCAACCTTACGTTCGGGGCTTTCCTTCCTCCTGCTCCTCGGGGACAAAGCTTTTTCATTTCGTGCTCTTTCACATCTTTAAACCAGTCGATGGTGTTGCCACAGTGCAGCATGGACCACTGTTTACATCTGTTTACAGCTGTAACTACATCTGCAGTGGGGGCTCAGCGCAGGTGAGTCATGTGACCGCATGTGCGGGGAGGAGGGGGCGGGGCAGTCCCTGCCTGCATGGGAGGAGGGGGACATGCACAGACATGTCCGTACAGTAAAGTATCGATATTATCCCGCTAGTATCGCTTGATATCAATGCCAGCGTTGAATCTGCGCTATCTGTAGGAGCCGCTTTGCAAGTTTTGTTGGGGTTTATTGCGCCTTTTTAGTTCCTGAAGAGTTCCAATAATAGTTCCAACAGTGCATAAACGTGCAGTTGATCGTCGTTAATGCTGCTCGCTTTGATGCGGCCAGTAAGGTCAGTTGGGAGGACTGTTAGCAGGGCTGCATTACGCGTAGACGCACGCAGCTTTTCTACCGTGTGACTGTGTATGATAATTATAAAATAAACGTCTAAAACCGAAACGACTCCTACTGTCATAGCGTCAGGGTGAAGTGACTGCCTGCAGCCCAGGAGCGGCTTGGAGAGGACCGGAGAAACGCCGCTACGCTGTCGGTATTTTGCGGTAATCGCTGGGCACCGTGCGTGAGGTCCTGACGGTGGAGCAGCGGCGTTATTACGACCCGTAAACTGTGTGTAACAGCTGATCACCACGGCGTGGAGAAGAACATTTACCGAGCCGGCCACGTGGTAATGAAGGATTTTATTGTTACTGTGCCACATTCGTAGAAGCGCGCAACACCTTGTTTGCGCGCTTTAGAAAATATGTTGCACACATTAGTAAATCTGGCCATTTCAAATTCGATACTTTTTCTACTGAATTGCTCTGGTTTCTGCGACCTGCATGAAGCAGCAGTCGCACACTGAAGGAAACTGGTGCAGGGACTCTTTTCCTGAGTCTGTATGAACTCTCCTGCTCGGTGATCAGGAAAACGAAGCTCTGAGAGTGGATGGATGCGATGGCTTCGTTGCCCGCGTTTCATAGTTAAACACACCCAATTCCTGCTAGATTACCAAACGAGTGAAAGGAGGGGCGGAGTTGGTCCTCCGCTGCTTTAAAAGGCGCTCTCGCCCTCGCAGCAGCCGCTGAGTTTGGGTGAGGGGGCAGCGCTTCCCTCTGGACACCTCTTTGGACCGGAGCGCCCTGCAACCACGAGCTGATGACGACCTTTTTTTCCTTCCGTCTTTTTAAAGTTCACTTTCTACCTGGAGACAAGCGTTTTTAGTTTGCATACAGCGCCAGTAAACTTTTGCCATGGAGTGCAGCTTTTGTTGCCAGGTGGGTACCTTGATCCTTGCTTGTAGTGGCTTCGCGGCCTGTTGGCTGCCTGTTGGCTGCCTGTTTAGCGCTTTAAACGTGCGCCATCATTGTGCCAGCACACTTGGCTTTTGGCCCAGTTGCAAATTGTTGCTGCCGTCTTGTCGACAGACGCATTAGGTGTTCATCATCACGACTACATGTGTGTGTGTGTGTGTGTGTGTTTTTGTAGCGTCTGCAGTGAAACGTGTGTAGTTCACTTGCCTTTTCTTTCTCCTTTCTCCATGAGCATTACTAGCAGATCGCTATCACAACAATATAGAGTACCTGTGGACCTTATAACAAACTTGCATATGCATTTGAATTTATTAATCACCAGGCGGCCCATTCTGTTGTCTGGAGCAGTTGTGTTTCTTTGTGTTTTTATCCCTTCATATTTTTCTAATGGTATAGTTTTATGTTCCGTAAAAAATCAGTCGCTCTGACTCACAAACAAGTGTGAGTCAGACTCACACTTGTTTGTGAGTCAGTGAGAGATTTTTGTCTCTCAGCTGCCGCCCAGTGGCGCTAAACAGTCTAAGAGGAAGGAGAGCATAAATATAATAAAGGAAACTAACTGAAAAGTAGGCTTTGAGCAAATTTGATATAAGGGAAGCATGTGCAAGTGGGTGCTCTGTTTTATGATCCGATATTAAGGCTTGTTGTTTGCAGCCAACAGGAAAAATTAAGACAATTAATTATTCTGTTTTTTTTGTTTTGTTTTTTGGGAAATGCTTTTACACTAAATGTTTCACATGAATTTGTTTTAATTTTCTTTTTGCAAATACTGGTGTTTTCCCTTTTTTCTCTGTATACATTGAACCAGGTTCACATGAACCAGATTTTTCAAATTTGGATTTTAGTGTGAACATCCGAGGGGGAAAAAAAATTTGCCAAAATTCAGTTTTAAATTTGTGAAATGCTTGTGAACTGGGACACTGTCCTGCTTTTGCCTTTTATTGACGACAAGTCTTAAGAAGTCATTGTCTTTCCATCCTCTTCATGGAGTTGATTGCATTACAATCAAAAGTATGCTGTTTAGAGGTGAGAAGCATGTTGTGTTCTCACTTTTAAACAGCATACTTTTGATTGTAATGCAATCAAC
>VUQK01040162.1:10540-21049 GCA_015106715.1 Bujurquina vittata
CATTTTTAAAAACATCAAGAGGGGAAAAAAAAAAAAAAATAGCCCCCCCCCAAAAAAAAAAACAAACAAACAAAAAACAAACAAAAAAAACAAACAAACTGCTGGCATATTTAAATAATAATGTTCCTTAAATAGTTTTTTCCCTCCGTAACAAAAGACTCAGTTATGATATTAAAATGTAAACAGAAAAGATGCAGAGCCAAAAATGTGTAGTATGAAGGCTGTATCTACACAAAACATGGCAACAAAAGAGGATTTCAAGTTTCCAAAAGTCGCCAACGTCACCTGAAACAGTCACTAAAGTTGTCGCTAGTCGCAATTTGGAGAAGAAAAAGTTGCTATGGGGGTCTGAAAAGCTGCTAAATGTTGTGACAAAGTCGCCAAATTGGCAACACCATACTGTCGCTCGCTGCATGATTTACGGGTAAACGTTGAGTGAGGGAGCTGGCTGTGCCAAGCTAGTGTAGACACAAATTGGGAGAAGAGAAAGGTGAACGGATTGAAACGGGACTATATCAATATAAACTATATGGGCTCATCTAAGGCTGCAATGATTCCTTGAGTAACTCGGATAATTAAATTATGAAAAAATCCTTGAAGCAATTTTGTTGCTTCGATTCTTTAAACTCTGCAGCACTCAGGTGTCTTCTTTCACCCGTACAGACCCTTTTACAGCCTACGTCATCAAAGGATGCGTGCACATTTTGGCAACGAAAGTGAACTGCTACTCCATTCAAATCAATGAGAACCACGAGTCTATAGATTACAGCGTTGAAATGTGATTTAAAAGCAATAGAAGCATCAAAATGTCTGGCTTTTGCGTGTTGTCAGAATTTCTACCAAAAGCGGACTGAAGTTGTACCGAATCCCATCGCATCACAGAGGACAGAGGACGGAGGCATCTGTGGTTGCAAGCCATCAAATGTATTGATAAAATTGGACTGAGGACACCATCAGAAATGTTTGCGTTTGAAGCGCCCATTTTATATCCGGTAAAGTTATTTATCTTCCGTTTTTTATACCAGGATCTAAAGTAAACAGCATCAGCTGGGAGGCTATTTGGCTTTTAAACTGTAGTGTGGCTGGCTATTTACAGGTTAGGCATAGCAGGACTCAGAGTCCTGATTTTTAAATTAATATTTAATTGCACTATAGATTACAATATGCAGTGCCAGTCAAACGTCTAAGCAGACTCTCATTTGAATTTGTTGAGTGTGTCTCACAGTGTGACTGGAACCGTATATATTTTTTTTCACTCTTAACAAGCTAGAAAAGCAGTTTGACAAAGTACCCGTGCTGCCGTGCAGCTACAATCCGCTGTGAGGACGTAGTTCTGACTTGTTTACAATGACCCGAGCCTCATTCACAGCATTCCTGTTTCCTTGTCTTTGACTTGGGAGAACTTCTGCCTTCAAGACACAAAACTCCAAGTCTGTGTCATGATCTCCTCATAGATTGAAACGCCATTGAACTCCACCGTATTTACATCCATGCGCATTCCTACCCAAGTCGTCATTGTTTACAAACAGTATGGGGGTCTTTTAGCAGTATTAAAATTCTGCCGTGTTCTTCTTGTGGGTTTAATGGTGGTGGGCAAACCAGCTTAGAGCAGGATCACTGCCCTCTACTGGACTGGAGTGTGGCTCAAGAGTTAGAAAGATTCTAAAACGTTCTCAGTTGCTGCGACTGATTCCCTCTAACATTAAATGGATCATCGCTGACATGTCTTTCCACGCCTCCACCGCTCTCTGCCGTGTTTGTGTGTTGTGCTCGCCGTGCTGAGAATTTCAGCTGTTTATTATTTCCTCGACTTTAGCTCCCACAATAGATCATTCTGTACCAGAAAGACCCCTTCCCCATCAAAATATTATACTTTAATTCCTGGTTAGTGACTAAAAATGGACCCGCAGTAGAAACGTATTTAGGAGAATGCTTGCTTGAATATAAATCATTACATTATGCTCATGCAGCCCCCAGTTTTTCAACAAAAACACTGATAACACAACAGAAGAAGGCAGCTGTTTTATGTTCAGTCTCATCTTGTATTGTGTTCGGAAATGTATCAATATTTCTTAAAAACTTGATATATCGCCCAGCCCTAGGCGACACATTTCAAAAGAACCCAGAACTGCATTTTGATAGATGGCTTTGTCACTGCAAACTGGTAATTTACTTGCCAACAGCATCCAATTAGCCAGGATGATGGAAATCTGAAAGATGCCAGATGAGTGATGGCAACATTACCAAAGGATTAGAGAAAAGAGATGTGAACGACCAACACTATATGTTCTGAAAAAATTGTCAAATTTCTATATCTAGCTTCATAATGGAACACATTGCCAGAAGAAGGAGCAACAGCCAGACGAAGCTGGACCTGTCTTCTCATCAAAACAGAAAATTGGTCTGATGCTGGTGACTTGTACAGGGTGAACCCTGCCTCTCGCCCTATGACAGCTGGGATAGGCTCCAGCCCCTCCGTTACCCTGGAAACAATAAGCGGAAGAAAATGGATAGATGGATGACGAGAATTTTCTAATTTATTGTTCAGGGCATGAGGATGCGACTGAGCAACACAGGAGAATGTTGCGGTTTTTTAAATTGAATGTAACAAATGCAGTGTAATTGTGTAAACTCACTGGCCATTTATTAGGTACACCTGTTCAGTGGCTCGTTAATGCAAATATCTAATTGGGAAGTCTTGTGGCAAAAATTCAGTGCATTTACAGGGTATCACAAAATGAGTACACCTATCACATCTCTGCAGATATTTAAGTATATCTTCTCATGGGACAACACTGACAAAATGACAGCTAGTAGTCTGTGTGCAGCTAATATGCTGTGCATTTCATTGAGGGACACATGAACTCCAATATGTACTGTGAAATAATGAAGAAGAGCAGCAATGAAGAACCCCTCCCTCTGGAAACTGTGTCGCAGGGCAGCGTGACCCCACACACCTCTAAGACAACCACTGCTTTATTGAAAAAGTTGAGGGTAAAGGTGATGGATTGGCCAAGCATGTCTCCAGACCTAAACCCAATAGAACATCTTTGGGGCGTCCTCAAGCGGAAGGTGGAGCGCATATTCTCGAATTATCCAGTGAGCTCCATGATGTCATCACGGAGAAGTGGAGAAGCATTCCAGTGGCAACCTGTGAAACTCTGGTAAACTCCATGCCCACGAGATTTAAGGGAGTCCTGGAAAATAATGGTGACCACACAAAATATTGACACTTCAGGAATGTTCACTAAGGGGTGTACTCGCTTTTTTAGACATTAATGGCAGTATATTGAGGGACTTTAAGGGAAGAATAAATTTACACTGTAATATAAGCTGCACACGGACTTCTTTTCGTTGTGTCAAAGTGTCATTTTGTCAGTGTTGGTCCATGAAAATATATAAAGATCTGCAGAAATGTGAGGGGTGTACTCACTTTTGTAAATGTGTAGATATGGTGAAGACAACCTGGTAAAGTTCAAACTGAGCGTTCGAATGGGAAGAACAGTGGTTTGAATGACTGAACATGGCATGGTTATTGCTGCCAGATGGGCTGGTTCTGTGTATTTCAGAAACTGCTGGTCTAATAGGATTTCCCCCACACAACCACCACTAGGGTTTACAGAGGCTGATCTGAAAAAGGGAAATTATCCAGTGAACAACACTCCTCTGGGACAAAATGCATTGTTGATGTCAGAGGAGACTGGTCAGACTGCTTCAAGCCAACACGAAGGCAACAGTAACTCAATTATTCCCTTGTTACAACCAAAGGTATGCAGAAGGGCATCTCCGAAGGCACAATATTTTTTAAATCTTTCAAGCAGATTGCCTACAGTAGCAGAAGACCACACCAGGTGCTGCTCCTGTCAGCTAAGAACAGGAAACTGAGGCTACAGTTCACATAAACTCTGGTCTGAGTCGATCTTCTGATGCCTGCTTCCAGGGGGATAACACCATGTCACAAAGCTCAGCTCATCTTCAACTGGTTTCTTTAACATGATAGTGAGTTCACTGTACTTAAATGGCCTCCAGTCACCATCCAATACAGCACCTTTGAGATGTGGTGGAACGAGAGATTCACATCATGGATGTACTGCTGACAAATCTGCTTCAACTGTGTGATGCTATCAATGTGGACCAAAATCTTTGAGGAATGTTTCCAGCACCTTGTGAATTTGTGCTATGAAGAATTAAGACAGAAAAGAGGTCCAACCTGGCGCTTACAAGAATTGGTGCTATGAAGAATTAAGACAGAAAAGAGGTCCAACCTGGCGCTTCCAAGAATTGGTGCTATGAAGAATTAAGACAGAAAAGAGGTCCAACCTGGCGCTTCCAAGAACTGGTGATATGAAGAATTGGTGCTATGAAGAATTAAGACAGAAAAGAGGTCCAACCTGGCGCTTACAAGAATTGGTGCTATGAAGAATTAAGACAGAAAAGAGGTCCAACCTGGCGCTTACAAGAATTGGTGCTATGAAGAATTAAGACAGAAAAGAGGTCCAACCTGTCGCTTACAAGAATTGGTGCTATGAAGAATTAAGACAGAAAAGAGGTCCAACCTGGCGCTTACAAGGTGTACTGAATAAAGTGGCCAGTGAGTGTAAATAACTCACTTTTCGTTTTTAAAGGGACACCCCAGCAATTAATTTGTTCCATAAAGCTGTGATGCAAAATAATCAGAATTTGCACAAATCAAGCTCTGGAAATGATCACTCTTACTCAGGTGATTTTTTTTTCCTTTTAAATCTACCCTGTTGATGTCATCGGGTATTTTTTTTTTTTATGTAGAAGGCAACTTTTCCTGACAACTTCCTTTTTGGTGGAGTGTCCCTTTTTAAAATTTCCATTCTTTTATGCCTTTTGGTTCTTTACCTATTTTGATGTTTTATTTTAAATTGCTATTAAGACCACAATGACATTGATTTATTGCATGTAGTGTAATTGATATGCTTTTATCAGGAAATTGCAAAACTACTTTGTGCTTGCCATTGGGAAATTGAATTGCAAACTGCACTGCTGTTATCCAGCTACCCACCATAATGGACATCTGCACTGAAAGATGCCAGTGGAGGAGTGGCAGTTTCAACTCTCCCTGTTTGTCCCCTGGAAGAGAAAACTGAGGGGTAGCTTGTACATGACTGAGACGTGTAGTAGATGGTAGGGTTAGGGTGCCAGGAATGCTACAAGGACTGGCCTATGAACTGTTAATTGGCTAAAGGTTATTGGAAACTGTGCTGCTTTTTTTTTCCCCCACCAGTTTGCCATTGGAACTGACACAATTAGCTGGCCGACGTTGCGCTTGCACGGCGAGGTAAATGAGTGAGAGAAAATGTAAAGCACAAAAAGTGTGTGCAGTTTGTCACACAGTGTGTCTGCTAGCTAAAAGAACAGCTGCTCCAGGGAGAGCAAAGAATGCGCGATAACTTCACTCAGATGGAGAAAGAGGAAGGAGAGGAAGAAGAGAGCAGCAGTAGATCAGCTGATCACATCATTTACTGGAGGCTCAGTTAGTGTTGCGTAAAAATACCTGTTACAAACATCGTTCAAAGAGCTACTTTTACTTTCTTACTTTGAGTAGATTTCAGAGCCTGTACTTTTTTACTTTTACTTGAGTAAAGAAGTTGAACCAGTACTTCGACTTTTACCAGAGTAGTTTTTTAACACAAGTGCTTTTACTTCTACTTAAGTACAGAATATCAGTACTTTTGCCAGCTCTGCCGGACGTGTTGTTGAGTATGTAGGTTGACCTACGTAATGGTTGTATAAAGCATTAAATAAGAACTAGTCCATTTCCCATTTATATTTCACAGCACTGGGGATAGCGGTGTGTCGGACCCAGCCCAGTCAAGCAGCGAGGACTTTACTCATGTTATTGGCACGATGTTACAGATGATGCAGATGTCGTTTCATAAGAAAAGAAAAAATCCAGGAAGTCACTTTGTAGGATTTTTAAATAATTTGTTTGTAAATCATGGTGAAAAATAAGTATTTGGTCGATAACAAACAAGCAAGATTTCTAGCTCTCACAGACCTGTAACTTCTTTAAGAAGCTCTTCTGTCCTACACTCATTACCTGTATTATTGGCACCTGTTTGACCTTATCATCTGTATAAAAGACACCTGTCCACAGCCTCAAACAGTCAGACCCCAAACTCAACCATGGCCAAGACCAGAGAGCTGTCGAAGGACACCAGGAAGAAAATTGTGGGCCTGCACCAGCCTGGAAAGACTGAATCTACAAGTAGGTTGGTGTGAATAAATCAGCTGTGGGAGCAATTGTAAGGAAATGGAAGACATACAAGATCATTGATAATCTCCCTTGATCGGGGGCCCATGCAAGATTTCATCCTGTGGGGTCAAAATGATCATGAGAACGATGAGTAAAATCCCTGAACTACATGGAGGGACCTGATGAATGTTCTACAGAGAGCTGGGACTAAGGTAACAAAGGCTACCATCAGTAACAAACTACGCCGAGAGGTATTCAAATCCTGCAGTGCCAGGCGTGTCCCCCTGCTTAAGCCAGTAACATGTCCAGGCCCGTCTGAAATTTGCCAGAGAGCATATGGATGATCCAGAAGAGGATTGGGAGAATAAAGTGGTGAGATGAAACCAAAATAGAACTTTTTGGTAAAAAAATCGTGTTTGGAGGAAGAAGAATGCTGAGTTGCATGCCAAGAACACCATACCTACTGTGAAGCATGGGGCTGGAAATATCATGCTTTGGGGCTGTGTTTCTGCAAAGTGGACAGGACAACTGAACCATGTTAAGGGAAGAAGGAACGGGGCCCTGCATTGTGAAATTTTAAGCCACAAGACAAGCTCCTTTCATCAGTGAGAGCATTGAGGATGGGACATGGCTGGGTCTTCCAGCATGACGGTGATCCCAAACGCACTGCTTGTGCAACAAAGGAGTGGCTCTGTGAGAAGAATTTCAAGGTCCTGGAGTGGTCTAGCCAGTCTCCAGAACTCAGCCCCATAGAAAATTTATAGAGGGAGTTGATATTTCGTGTTGCCCAGTGACAGCCCCAAAACATCACTGCTCTAGAGGAGATCTGCATGGAGGAATGGGTCAAAATACCATTCTCAACAACAGTTATGTTACAAAGTCTTGAGGTGATCTTTTGTAATTGACCAATTACTTATTTTCTACAATCATTTACAAAGAAATTCTTTTAAAAATCATACAATGTGATTTTTCTGACAAGGATCTGACAAAGTTTCCTGACGAATTCAGCATTTGCTCCCTTCTCTGTTCTGGCCGACTTCAACCATTGAGCATTTAACTGGCACGTTATCCACATCAATTGATGTGCAGTTAGGGTTTTGGAGGACTGCAGGGGAGCATGTTTGTGTTTCTAAAAACCTGTCCCTCTAGGTCATCAGAGGGCAAGTATATATGTAAATGCACAGAATCCCTCATGGCTATGGCAGATGGCTAGGGTTCCCCCAGGCTGGAATCATTATGTAGCATTTGAAACAAGATGGCACTTGGTGCAGCTTGAGTAATCTGGTGAAGATCTGAGTAGAGATAGGAGCCGGATGGTCAGCACAGACACGGAAGAAGCTATGTCTGGGCCTGTAAGAGCCGGCTTAGGAAGTTATGATCCCGCACATGCATTTCTGTTTGAACAGCAAATTGAGTTTTTTTTCTTTTTTTCATCATCGTGCTTCCTTCTGTGTATACTTGTGTACATCATTACTCTGCAAATAACAAAACGTAAACAGAACAAAATTCTATCAGTCAGCAGGGTTCTAGCTAGCTTAGTAATCCAGAGTTAGTAGGGGGTCTGAAAAGCCTCTAAATGTAGTGACTAAAGCCTCATTTCCATACAAAACTACGCGGCGCGGGCTGCGTCGATTTGCAGCTATTCGCCACGATTGTGTTGTTTCCATTACAATTGAGGACCACCACAGTGTGGGTGGAGTTGATATAGGCGCCGGCTGTAGTCTCATTACATAATTTGTATGCAGCTTAAAACACAATACAATAATGGATTAGACTGAGGCAAGCTAACGGCTAATGACAGTTAATATCATCATTGTGTATAAGTCCCCCTTACAGTGTTTTAATAGATTATTAATAGAATAGGTTATCATTGTTAAGTATAACCCTAACCCACTCAATATACTGTACAAAATGCCACCATTACCGTAATTTTTGTAATAAAATAGTAATCCCCTATATTGGTTATGAAGTGCACTTTCTCAGCTTTCAGAAACCGTTTGAATTTTTCTGATAGGACAAACGGTTTCATAATTATGGTAATTCAAAGTTCCTCTGATCAGCGCCTCCGGCTCTGTGTTAACCAGCTGTTCCCTTGTAGGAGCAGGTAATGATGCTTCAGCAGCGATCGCCCGGCAGTATAGGGTTATATGTATGCAGTGTGTGCGTTTCAGATGGCTCACTTGTTGCAAAACTGCCGCTGCAAACTGTAGGTCTGGGCATTCAACCCGCGCTTTGACTGCCTCCAGTTTCACGCTGTCGGGTTTTTAAACTGTGACAACGTGACATTTTAAAAACCCGTTGATTCTGGTGAAAGAGCCGCTCATATGACTGCGCGAGTGACGATACACTCTGGCCAGCCTGTGTCATGCCGTTCTTCCGCGTCACACTTTCAAATCATCATGGATCGCTCAGAACCTCGGGTGAGTGGGTATGAAAAAAGTATCTGAAGCCATCTGGAAACTTGAACCGGTTACTAATGGGAAAAACCGCCACGAGTCAACGCGACCCGCGGCGAGCAGTCCCGAATGGAAACGCCCCAAAAGTCACTGCCATGCTGTTGCTTCCTGCATGAGTTATGGGTGAGGGAGAGAGGCGGGCAGTGTGAAGTTGTATAGAGACAGAAAGGTGAACTGGTGGATCTACAAGTGTGATTTTTAACGCAACAGACTATATCGCTATAACGATGTCTCATATCGCGTATGCAAATATATCGATTATTTTCTAAATAATTGATACATCACCCAGCGCTAGTGGGCAGACATTTTTTCTTTACAGAAACTGATGATGTTACTCTGTCATTTGGGTTACTATTTGGAGCTTTGAAGACACTCCAGTCAGTATAGTCAAAACAGTCCTGCAGTTCCTGCTTTGCCTCGAGCAATTTCTTCACCATTTCGGCCACAGATTTTAGCTTTTGTCTTTATGCTGGAATAATCCCTTCGTTTCCACTAGTACCTACTCAAACACCTATTCCTATGATGTTTTAATGGATGAAGGTTATTAGGTTTTAAAATACGTATCCTGTGTAAGCATTTCAGATGGCTCTCTTGCTGCAAAACTAACGTTTTTTTTTTTTTGCACTATAAAGGACACTTAAAATCCTTACATTTTCTCAAAAATTGGCAGTGCGCCTTACGTATGAATTCTTGTTGTGCTTACTGACCTTCAATCAATTTTATGTGGTGCACTGTGCTCAAATCTATCAAAATGTTTTAATGCGACTTTGGTAAGGGACTCTTCGCAAATAATCATTTTCCAGAGCGTACAAAGCGTACAACGGGGAGGGGGGTAACCCCCAGTGTACACTTTTCAAATAGCCCGTCTGTATCTGTAATTGGATTTCTGCCGTCTGACTGCCAATGGCCGAGGTATCCACACCACTGCACCATTCTGTGGTCTGCAGCGATGTTTAACTTATTTCCATCCATCCATCCATCCATCCATCCATCCATCCATCCATCCATCCATTTTCTTCCGCTTATCCGGGGCCGGGTTGCGGGGGCAGGAGCCTAAGCAGAGAAGCCTAGGCTTCCCTCTCCCCAGCCACCCCCACCAGCTCATCAGGAGGGACCCCAAGGCGTTCCCAGGCCAGCCGCGAGATATAATCTCTCCAGTGTGTCCTGGGTCTACCCCGGGCCCTCCTCCCAGTGGGACATGCCCGGAACACCGCACCCAAGAGGCAGCCAGGAGGCATCCTAATCAGATGCCCGAGCCACCTCAACTGGCTCCTTTGGATGTGGAGGAGCAGCGGCTCTAGAGCCCCTCCCGGATGGCCGCAGTCCTCACCCTATCCCTAAGGGAGAGGACCAGCCACCCTTCGAAGGAAACTCATTTCCGCCGCTTGTATTCGCGATCTGATTCTTTCGGTTACTACCCAAAGCTCGTGACAATAGGTGAGGGTGGGAACGTAGATCGACCAGTGAATTGACAGCTTTGCTTTTATGCTTAGCTCCCTCTTCACCACGACAGACCGGTGCAGCATCCGCATTACTGCAGAAGTGGCCCCGATCCGTCTGTTGATCTCCCTTCTCCCATCACTCGTGAATAAGACCCCACTTGGGCTACGTTCACACTGCAGCATGAAGTGACCTGTGATCTGTGTGTGAACTGCAGCCGAACCTGAAAGTGTCCCGCATGCGCAGTAGAGGACGTGATTACGTCACACGCAGCGAGCGTGCTCAATGTTTGCGGAAGTAAGCTGGTTTTTTTTGTTTTTTTAAATTTAACTTTTATTAAACAAATCTCCAAGCAATAGTGAAAATAAGCTTGTTTTCCTTCACGCG
>VUQK01040163.1:0-18213 GCA_015106715.1 Bujurquina vittata
AACACACACACACAAACACACATTAAAAAATTAAATTTTATATATATATATATATATATATATATATATATATATATATATATATATATATATTTATATATATATATATATATATAAAAAAAATATAATATATCATATATATAGTAGTTTTCATGTAAAATGTAGCTCCTGATCTTGGCCTTGAGTCAAAGAAGAAATGAAAGCGGGATGGGAATCACAGAGCAAATAACTGGTTTAGAGAATGGAAAATGTTTATGTTGTGAAAATGTGAAAAGATTAGATTTAGGAAACAAAAGGCCAAACAGCGATGCCAAATAGAAACAGGCTGGCTTTGTTTATCTGAAGGAGGGATTGTGCATCTGACACGATCTTTAATTTGACACTGCAGTTACTTATAGATGCTCAGCCATGTTCAACAGTGTGTCGACAAGCCAAACTTCACCTTTTAGAGACGCTCTTTTCTGTTTGTACATATCTGCAGTGATTAGTTCTCTTAACTGTGGCATCAGATATACAGTGATGTTTTAGCGGGGTGCTTATCAAACTTATAAACAATGTTATATCTATTAGAAATGATTGCTGTCTGTAACTGTCACAGAGCTTCTTTGCTTTGAGGTGTAAATTTGCTGCTGCAGCTCACAGAAGCCGTCCAGTTGGGCTAAAAGTTGTGTGAACGGTTTGGCACATACAGCATATTTCCATCCACTCGTGCTTCCAGAAGGCCTGAGTGAGACCTGGCAGGGATGCTTAGTTTGAGAAGTTATGTGTATGGATGATGATACAGTCTGGGAGAATTTAAAGAAGACTGTTATTGTTGTTGATGCTTTTTTTTTGTCAGTCTCATTTTCACTTTCTTCATACTTTGTGTCTCAAATGTTCATGAGTTCCTGTGTGCTCCTGCTGCATGTCATTCATCTGTATGCAATAGAGTCTGCTCACTCAAATTATTGTCATTCTAATAAATCAAACTACCATCATTTATTTCTTTTTTATTTTCTGTCCTTTAAATTGAAGTAAAATTATGTAGGAGGTGGAAGTTGAAGATCTGGCAGACTGGGGCCTCTGCCAGGTGTTCCCTGCATACATTTAGGTGGACCGGTTCTGTCCAGCATCCTCCCCCACCACCTGATCCAACTCACCACCAGATGGTGATCAGTGGACAACTCAGCTCCTCTCTTCACCCAAGTGTCCAGAACATACAGCTGTAGTTCTGATGATACAATTATAAAATTGCTCATTGACCTTCTACTTAGGGTGTCCTAATGACACGTGCACTTATGGACATCCTTAATGTTCAAACGTGTTTGTTATGGACAAATTGTGATTTACACTGAAGCAGGGCAGGCCCATCGTCCCGATCACGCCTCTCGAATCTCATTGTCATCACCCACATGAGTATTGAAGCCTCCCAGTAGAGTATGTCACCAGATAGAGCATCCCACCCAGTCTGGCTACTCTGAACTGTCATTTGACAGTCAGTATTAATTCCCTGGCCCAAAGGCAAAGGGAAGCAACCCTGTCATCCACCAATAAAAACTTCAACATAAAGGCAGCAAGCCGAGGGGATCCAAGGATGCCCATCCCAGCTCGCCACCTCTCCCCGAGGGCAACTCCAGACTAGTTCCAGAGCCCAGGCCATATCTAGCTGGTATCTCTGGAAGTGAGGTCATTGTGGTAGTTAAACAACTCCTTGGTGGCAGAGCCCCCAGGGTGGATGAGCCTCGCCACAAGTTCATGAAGGCTCTGAATGTTGCAATGTGGAGATCTGGGGCGGTGGTTCCCATCTTCACGAAGGGAAACCGGAGGGTGTGCCCCTGCTATAGGGGGAACACACTTCTCTGCCTCCCCGGGGTGCTGGAAAGGAGAAGCCCAGATTCTTTGTACTCTTGAGGACATTCGACTGTACGTGGGAGTATGCTCATCCAGTCTACATGTGTTTTGTGGAGTTGCAGAAGTCCAGAAGTCTGGGATTTTTCTGTGTGGAGTCTAAAAACATGAATGAGTTAGGTTAATTGATGATTTTTAAATTAGCCATAGGTGTGATTGGATGGATGCTCTGCCAGACACATGTATTATAGTTATTGCTTGTGGTATTGCCCTCAATTGCCCTTGATTGATTATATGATGATTCAAGTTTTTCTGATTCTGATTCTGGTATGAGAGGTTGAACATTATCAACAGCCCAGCTTTTGTCAGAGTTTCTGTGAAGGTGTAAACTAAAATCTACCTCAGTCATTTTATTTTTTCCAATCAGGGTAATTATACAGAAGTTTTGTAATTTTCATCAGCTTTATTTATTTTGTTTGTTTGCAAACTCAGTTTAGGTGTAGTTAGATTCCTGAGGGGAGCCGCTTGTTTCAGTTTTTATTACTTTCATGTTCAACTTTTACTGTGTTCTTATAATATTAGTGGTGCCAAACTGCACATTGTATTAATGTGCTGAATCTTTTACAGGCTTGGCACACCGTCATCACAGCCGGGCTAATCAACTGTATCAGTCTGATTGTGCTGGAAACCAGGCTGATAAAACTAAAACATTTACTGAACATTTTTATTTTGTTAGTTTTGTTAGTTTTTCTTTTTTTTAAGTCATTATAATAACCTAATTTAATTTTGAACACTTTTCCCGACCTGCACCTCAACATAAGGCTGACAGTAACAGAGTAACCGGATTTATTAACGTTTATATGATTTATTTACGTGAAAACGATGTTCTTGATCTTTAATAACATCTCGTCTGTGGGGGATTATTGGACAGGCGTTCGCTGACGATACCTTAAATGCAGAAACGGGGTCCTATCTGTCTGCGCATGTCCGACAGATGCTGCTTTAGCAGACAGCAGCACGAAGAGCTGACCCGCTGATTACAACCTTTATCAACGTGATGTTGCCACAAAATGAAGTTTCCTTGCTCAGAAATTCATGAGGAGTAAGTATCGCTCTCATTAGCGCGGGTCGTGGCGGCGCTTTCCGTCACTGAGGAGCTAAAGTTTGCCAACTAGCTGGCCTGGTCACAATAAGCACAAAGGGGCTCCTTTATTATGGTGCTTGACTCGATGTAACCCTTTGAACGATTGAACGTCACAGTTTTTTGAAGATGTCTGATTCTGCGTGGGGTCCACGCAGTCTTTGGTCCCTGGAAGCGTCCGGCTTCGGTCAGCAGACGGCTACAGGCGCTAAGCTAGCTGTTTGAAATTGCAGCAGATTGGTAGACAGATGGCTAACGTTACCTAGCTGTAGACCGGCTGTCAGAAAGTTCACCTCACCCGCTATGAGACCACCCTAAGAGTACGGGTCAACCATAGGACGAAGGATTTAGCTGCTGTGGTCTGTGTTTGAAAGGTTGGCTCTGATTTGAATCGCCCCTTTTCTGCCTCCACAAGGTAAAAAGGTGCTTACAGCCAGCATGAAGTATCGATCTGTAGCCTAATGCTTTTTAATTAAGATTAAATATAAACGCGTTGTCTTTGTGCTCAAACACTATTTCTCAGCAGTAGACTTGAACGCTCTGGGTGATTGTGCCAAAATAAATGTGCCTCTATAGTAGAAGGGATGGTATTGATAAGATTTATTGATTTCTGATTCAAAGTAAGTTTTCACTGGTTCAGCATAACAGACACTTTTATGTTCTGAATCTAAATACAGAGTAGAAATAATAGAAATTGTAGAGAATAGATTTTGGTGTGAATGTGACGCTGGAGGCCAACAGCTCTTAAGGATTGGATAGTTTATAACTGGTTCATCATTCCCGTCCCTCAGCCTTATTCATCTGAAGAGTGGAAGTGAACTCATGATGAATCATAAACTGCAAATGGAGGATGATTCGGCAGTTATTTACGAGATTCCTTCCTCTTCGCAGGAGCTGGGAAAGGAATTCTGCAGAAGTAGTGCTGAAACAAATAGTTATTTTACAGTCCATTAATCTGACATCCATTTTCCTCATTGTTGACCTATTAAAACTCACTGGAAATATTATAACGTGGGGGCAGAGGTTTCAGTGACACGTGCAGTATTGTACAAAAGTCTTGACATCCTTCTGATTCTTTCCATCTTATTTATTGAAATGTGCAGAAAAACATACAGTACATAAGGAAAACCAGAGTTTGTAGGTTCTGAGGAGCTTGGATGTCAGCACTTGGTGTAACCTCCTTCATCCTTCAGCTCAGTCTGAGCTCTCTCAGGCAGCTTCTTGCAGTTTCTTTAAGCAGTCTGCAGGAACAGTTCTCTGGGCTTCTTGAAGAACAGTCAAAGCTCCAATCAAACACTTTCCACGTGGTATTGTAAGGTGGATCCAAATCTGTTGGTACTTTTCTGTGTTCATAATTTCATCAATTTTAACGAGATCTCCAACACCTCTGGCTATACTGCAGCTTGAACCATGACAGAACCTCCACCATGTTTGGCTGCAGACTCTGTGTTGGACCTCTCTGCTGACCTCATCCATACATGCTGCTGCTGATTTTATCTAAAACATTCCCATTTGGATTCATCGCTCCATCAGACTCGTTACCACAGACTTTTTTTCCCCCCCACAGTCGAGTTCTTGTATAATGTAAATGGTAAATGGACTAGTTCTTCTTTAGCGCTTTTCTGAGCACTCAAAGCGCTTATACAACACATCTGCATTCACCCAATCACACCCATTCACACAAGCACTTCCATTTCTGTCGCTCCATCAGTATGCGCTGCTTTGTTCATCTCCCTCTCAGCTCTTTGCTGCCTGCAGCGTGGACACAGCAAGCTTTTACAGAGCCATGACTTTTTTATTACATGCTGCCATTTGCAAAAGGTTAAACTGAACTGTGAAAATCAGTGATGCCGAAGTCTCACCAGCGCAAGTGTGTGTGTTTCAGCTGACGTTCACCTGCTCTGTTTGTCCCCAGTATGGTGAGGAGAAGGTGTCCTGTGCTGCATTAGTTGAAGAGTGACATGCTGGCCCGCCTGCCAGCATCAGTTAAGCCTACCATAAGACTTCTTTCCCGCACGCAGATGAACACTGGACCTCCAAAATGTGAGTGCCATCTTCATCATGTTATGGTATTTCTTTTCATTATCCTGCATCAGACGTGTGTGTTTGGCCCAGCAGGTGGAAGTTTTCCATATCATTCATGCTTTGCAGAGACTTTGCACAAAAGTTTAATTCAAAATATTTGATCACTCAACACCTGAAACCTGTAGCGGGACTTTCAAAAACAGTGCAAAATAAATGCACTGTAGGTGTAAGTACACCTACTTACACTGTAGGTGTAAGTAACCTCACCTGTGACAAACTTTACATGTAAGAATAAAATGCAGGAGAATTGTGTACAAGATAAGTTCAAGCTTTTTACTCAAGCTGACTTTTAACTGCATCTTTCAGTGGTGGAAAACATTAATGTAGGCAAAGTGGATTTTGTTGCCAGGTTAGTTACAGTGCACAGCTGGTCATAAATTAATGAGAAATTCAGTTTATGCAGCATTTCTCACAGAACTGTATTTTTTGGCTATATTGCACAAAAGGAAGCACAACCATGCTTTACTAAATGAACTGAATGATACCATATTTACTTTGTGGCAGTTAATCAGGGCATTAATCAGCTGCGCCTCAATTAAATTCTTCATCCTGTGAACAGACTCAAACTGATTCATGATGGAGCATCAAGATTTAATTGAAGTTCAGAGTTTAAGCTTTCATTCAAGGTGTTGTACAACAGTTAAATATGTAATGCTTCATTTTACTGGCTCAAATTAACTGAACAAATCTTATTTTAAATATAAGGAATTTTTTTAATACTTTTTTATACATGTCAGCAGATGGTGACATCCATCTGCTGACATGTTTGAGGTGCTCTGCCAGCATGTTCCTTCAGCCACCTTCAGTTGCTGCTTAGTTGTGGGTCTGTCTGTGTTCTGTTGTATATTTAATAACTGAAAAGCTGCCCTGTTTAGTTGAGATCACACATCTGATTTTGACCATTAGAGAATATCTGATTTGTCGTCTTGAGAAACTGAAGTTGCTTTTGCAGCACGTTTTGGATTCAGTCTGCAGCTTCAGTCGAGCCCTGCTCACAGTTTATCCTCTACTTCTGTCAGGTTTCATACTGAAGCAGTTTTGTGACCAGGTGTGATCAGTTCCCTTATTATTTCATGACAAATGAAGCAGACATGATATTCAGAATAATGAATGGTATTCAGAATTTTTTATGGTAATTTTCATGGTCAATAATTCTTGGGACAGCAAGATTTTTGATGCGAAAAGTAAGGAGGTGAGATACAGTTTATAATCATCTAACATGGTAACAGTGTTACAGTATGAAGTGGAACTACGGTTTATTTAACGTGACAGGATGATAGAAGTTGTGGGGGTCTCAGTCTGCTCTGCAAAACTGATCGGATGGCACTCGAGTACAAATTGATGATGACCACAAAACTGAATGCAGGAAGACTCACAAACGAGTAGCAACTGAAGATGGCTACAGTAAAGATATTCTGCCTAGAACATCATTTTGTGTTTTTTTTGTTGTTTTTGTTTTTTTTAAACCCTTTCATTGTGATCTCCATGGGTTCTAGACTTCAGTTTAATCTGTCCAATTAATTTTGAAACTCTGAAAATGGGAAACTATGTATGAAAATGTCTAATTCCTAAACGCATGTAGGCTTTTACACGTGTATTCAGTGATCGTGTGGGGGTGTATGTGTGCGGGGGTGTCACCTTGTTGTTGTGGTTTGGGTCTGCATGTTCCCTTTGAGAGAGGCTGCTGCAAATAAGAACAAAGTTCTTCTGAGTGATTACCTTCATCAAACATTTACAGGCACGAGGGCTGACTGAATAGTGTCAGGAAGGAAAGTGTATCATTTCTAATTTGACTTTCAGTGTCACATCATGTGCAGGGAACCTGTTAAAGAACACATTAAAGCTTCTGTTAATAAGACACAGTTCTACTTAATTTGCTTTCCCTCCACAACTCACACTGCAGAACGTGTAAAACGTCCAGTCTGACAGCACTTCTGTGAAATACCAGTCAACGTGCTTTTCTAAGAATTCTTGTTTGTCTGACTTTGTACACATTGCAGGGGAAACTACACAGAAGATGAGATCTCCCAGCTATCCAACCCCAGCAGAGTTGGATGCCTATGCTAAGAAAGTTGCCAACAAACCTTTGACCATCCAGATCTTCCCAAGCAGTGTCAAAGTACCTCAGAAGAAGCACATTCGCCGCACAGTCAACGGGCTTGACACATCCTTGTCCAACCAACGCCAGAGTCCCTACTCCTCTCAGGTCGGCACCAGTGGGGGCCTGCTGGCTGTCCTCCGTGCACCTGTCAAAGAGTCAGACACTAGCCATACCCGGCAACTACATAATTCAGTCATGAATCCTCACAGTGGGCCCTATGCCACTGAAAGCACTTTAAATCATCCTCAGCCTGCTCCTCAGCTACAGGGTCCAGCTCAATCTGCACCCCAGAAGCAGGGCTTAACTCACCCGCAAGCACTACAGCAACAGCACCGTATGACTCACCCAATGGCTTTACAGCAGCCTCACCCACAAGCTTTACAGCAAAGGAACGTGGCCCGTTCACAGGCGCTCCAGCAGCAGAGCTTGTCCCAGATTCAGACACCACAGCAGCAAATATTGGCTCATCCACAAGGCATGCAGAGACAGCAGAGCCTGCCTCACACCCAGGCTCCGCAGCAGCTGCCACAGCAGGGGCAGTCAAGTTCATCCGTTGTACCACAGCAGCATCTTTCACATCTGCAGTCACTAAAGCATCCGGTGGCTCCTCCACAGGCTTTACTTTCACAACAAGGAGTGACTCAGGATCTGCACCGCATGTCTGATGGACCTCAGCTTCCAAGCCTGCAGCACACCCAGGGGCTGGTTGGGTCACAGGCCCTTCCACAGGCTGTTGCTGCAGGCCCTTCTACCATGCCTAATTGCCCTCAGCAACCCCGACTTGGACCTTATGGGCCTCAGAAGCTCCCTGACCCAGATGCCCCACCAAATATAACTGTATCTACCTCTACCATCCCACTGTCCATGGCAACCAGCCTGCATCAGAACCGGCCTGGTGACCTGAGCATCATCGTGCACCAAATCAACCAACTGTGCCAGGCTCGGGCTGGTATGGGCACCACCTCAGTCTGTGAGGGACAGATTGCAAATCCCAGCCCCATCAGCCGAAACCTGCTCATCAATGCCAGCTCAAGGGTGTCCTCTCACCACCCAGCCCTGGGCAATGTACCCAGCGCCCTCATGGTGGGACCACCAGACAAAGCTGCAGCTCAAGCTCCCAGTGTTTCTCTCAGTTCACAGCCTAGTATAGCTTCTGCTAATAGTTTGCCTGCCTTTCACACCAACCCTGAAAAGGTGCAGCAGCTGCACCACCAAGTACAGCAGAAACAACAACAACAACAACAGCAGCAACATTTCCAACAGCTGCAGCGTTCCTGGGCCCAGCATCAATTATCCCGCATGCAGCAGCATCCTGACGGGGCCAATCCCTGCAAGAACCCAAGGATGGAGCCAACAGCTGAGTGTGCTTTCCCTTCCAGAAACCTCACCTACAGCCACAAGCTACCAAACACTGTACAAAGCTTTCCCTTAAATCATCCTGCAGAAAAGGCACAACCTTCATCCCCTATTAAATGTCAAGCGGGTTCTATGCCTTATATTAATGGCCACTACATGAAGCCACCGTGGAGCAGCGTCCCACCCACGGCAGGAAACAATGCATCTGGCCCTCAGGACCTCTCAATGGCTTTCCAGGGAGGGCAGGCCGCCAGAGACCGAATCCCAGGGGCAAAGTACAGGCCAGGGAAAGAGGGTCCTAATGACCAGTCAGAGTTGATGCAGAATTACTTAGGAGGGGACTTCCAGATGGCCAACTTTCAGGAGCAGAATGTGGATGCGATGGGGAACATGCACAGATCTGCCAGAGGCCAGGTTCAGGAACCTGGCAGCAGCGGCGCGGTCCATGCTCATCGCCCACGCTACTGTTAAGTGTGCGTTTATGCTCGTGGCATTGACTGAGGCTTTGTTTTTGTTAACCGCTGCTTTCAGCTTCTGTATTTTACTCTTTCAAGTCTTTCAAGTCTTTCAAGTAAGCATTTAAATTGCTTTAGAGCTTGATTTGGAGACCCACCTGGTGTGATGTTTCAAAGTATTCCTCAGGTCTTAAGCCATGTCGTACTTTTGTTGCAGAAGGATTTTTGAGATCATTGTCCACGTTCTTTGGCACAGGTGTGCTGCTGTTTGTTCATATATCTGTGGTGTTCAGAAATGTTCATTTGCAGCTCAGAGTATGCTTGCATTAGGATTGTCACAGTGCTTTTCATAGGTTGACATGAAACAACTCAACTTTTATTAGCTTTTGTGGCCTTAGAACTGCCCAAACGCGAGCTAGAATAGGATCTCCTGGTGTAATGTTTTTATTTGCAATTATTTATGTCCTAGCGGCTTTGAATGGGGGTTACTTGTATATGCAATTATTAGGACTGTTGATAGAGTTGTAGTCCCAGGGGCTCATTCCCATAGCTGCAGTGTACATTAAGGGGCCACGGCTCATCTATCAGGAATACAAACATGGCTTCTGAATGAAATTTTGCTGGTCCAGGTCATTTTTGCATTGTGGGTTAAGATGATGTGCATGTTAGTTTAAAGCCAGCACTAGCAGAAATCTCCATTTGTGAAATTCTTAGTTTTAAAGCGCCCCCTGGTGAGAGAGTTGCTTTTAAGTAGTTATTTTTTTTACTTTGTTTCACTTCTGAACATTGTCTTACTTGAACTGTAGAATTTGCTTTTAAATTTCTTGTGTAACATTTGGAAAAAGGGGCAGTTGCCCCCACCCCAGGTTTAACTTTAGCGTCCCATTATTTAAACTGTGTGCGTCTGTCTGTGGAAAGTAAACTGATCATGTGGGTGCATGCAGATACTTTGGATCATGCAACCAGGGAAAATGTGTCACTTCCCCTTCAGTACACGTTCTCACCATTTTACTACTGTGATGCAGGTGAACTGTGATGTGGATGATGTTCCTCTGCTGTGGGGCTTGTAGAAAGGTGTTCATCTACTAATCACCGGCCTTACTGTGTCGTATTTCTGTGACCTACAAGAAATGAGAACGTGTAATGCAGGTTATGTTTTACTAGCTGTATCATAGTTAATGTTGTCGGGGCTTGTGTTGCTGTACTATCCTCGAGCCTTCTGAAAAAGCCTTAAACGACACACTGGTTATAACAGTTCCTTTGCCAGGATCTTGACGTGTGTGTGTGTGTGTGTGTGTGTGTGTGTGTGTGTGTGGCTTCATTGTGAGGAAAAGTTTGTGTTGTGTATTGTTTTTGTTTTTTCCCTGACTTTTGGTTTGTTTGGAAGCTGTTAAATCATGTTTGATTGTTTGGGAAGTGTTTACATGTACAGGCAGTAGGAGTGGATGATATTGCCTTAAGGTAATCATGCTACTCATCCCCTTCTCTGAATCACCCATCCTACTGTCTGAAATGTTGCCTATCCATCAAGGAGTTAAGATGATGATAGAGAAAACAGTAAATGATTTAATAGGTATTTAGAACGGGGATGTAGCAGTTATTTTTAAGCTATTTGAACTGTGTTTTTAGTTGTTAATAAATATCCTGATACAGTTTTTATTTTACTTTTTTGGACCACTGCATCCTGAAGCCATAGGTGTTTTCACATTAGGTGCCAATAGGTGACCCACACTGATGCAGACGATAGGTTTGCATCCACGCTTTAATGTCTTTCAAACAGCAGGCTCTTTTTTTCTAACTGAATTTTTCTCAGAACATCGTGCAGATCAAAAGGGAGAAAGAATTACAAGATGATAAATCCTCTTCCTGGAGTTTGGTCTTTATACTTGATGGCAGTTTATTTTTTTCCTGGCTCTCGTTTTTGATGTGCCTGCCCCTTGAAGCTGCTATTAAATTAATGTGTGTGTGTGTGTGTGTGAGAGAGAAAGAATGGTGATTGATATATGGGGCTGTATCAGTGAAATGAGTTCATATTTATTTGATGGGTCACCAGTCAAATGCAGGTATATTTGGCTGTTTGTATGTCTTACAAGCCAAATTTAGAGAAGATTCTGTATCAATAATTAAAGCTGACCAGTATTCAAAGTGGCAGAGTGAAGTCTGACCCACTGTGGCCTAAAGACCTTCTAAGCCTGTTTGGGATTCTTGAACATTGTCGACTGGGTGAAGACACTAAAGGATTGACAGACCGCCCTGTTCGTGCTGAACTGCCTCCTTACAGCCCACCACAGTCAGGTTCTACAGTTCTGCAGTTTCATATGAAGTGCCTCCACTGGGTGTCGTATGGAGAAATGTGTGAATGGGTGCTTGCATGTATGTTAAGCTTGGGTACTTGCACACAGGTGTGCATGCTGGCAGAGGTGTACACAGTTGATCTCTAATGGGGGACCAAGCTGCTTAGTATAACTACTGATACTGTGTTATGGACTGAAGTCCTGAAGTGTGCCACAATTCTCAAACACTGTCGGGAAATATGAACTGTTTGCTGCTGACTCACTGACCAAAGTGACCAAGAGGCCCTCTCTAACCACCCTGGTTGAAAGTGTTGGGAGGCTCGTGAAATGAACAGCATCGTGGTAACGTGGAGAGCTGCTGTCCTCTGCTGGGCAGTTAAAGAAAGTTGCGTGAAGTAAAAGTAACGTGAAATGAGCATTATTTAAAAAAAAAAAAAAATCTAGAGTGAGTAGGTTGCTTCTGCAGAGTGCACCCAAAAGATTATGTTCTGGGTTTAACCAGAAATTTGTTTTCATAGTAATAAAATGCAGAACACGTCCGACTCTTCAAGAATCACATCTGCTTAAGCGTGTTGTAGTTCAGCATGTACGTTAACGTCATTGGAAATCTGCATCAGGGGCACAGGCATTGAACAACTCCCTCTAGATTTTCTTTTTTTTCCTCTTTACTGATTTATTTAACCGTCTTTGGTCATCAAAGACGTGAGAATGGTGGTGGTGGGGGGGCTTCGTTTCTCCACTTTGAAAATGTGATATTCCAGTTTTGCCTAACCTTCAGGAATAAAAATGTCTTGCACAAACATTCCCCTAACCAAAATAAAGTTTTCAAACACAAAGCTTTTGAATGAATTTTTCTTTTGACACGTTTCAAGGGTTGAAAATTAATACAGCTGCACATATTTAATTTCAGGGGAAGCAAAATTCAGTCATGCTTAAGTAGACATTTTATTTGCATACGAATATTTATCAGATTAAGTATTTGATGAAACTTCAGTTTGACTTTTTTGGGGTGGTAAGGATTTATTTTTTTTAAGTGCAACTTATTGATATTAATAAAGGGAACATTTTATTCATGCACCAAAACTGGTTTAAATATCGAGGTCATTAAAATAAACTGAAGTGGTCTCAACTGTCCTGCGCTAACACCACATGTCTCACTTTTATGTTTTATATCAGACTAATTTTATTAAAGAAAAAATACAAAATGCATTTTTTGTAATTTCACTTATGAGAAAAGACGTTATAAATTGAAAGACCGTAATTCATATATGTTTTTTCCCATCAAGCCTTCTGAATGTTGCCAATTTCCTTAAATGAATATTTGATTTTAAAATTAACCTTCCAGTTATTACAATGATAAAGTTGAACTGGACAATCCTATGAACAGCTGATGAAATTATTTCAGCTGTTGCTGTAATAAAAACTGATTTTTGGTTCACTTTGAGAAATTTTAGTTTAGCCAAAAACAGACCAGGAAAATCAATCTCATGGTCCTCTGGACTGATCCGCAGTATTTATCTTGATAATTTCCCTGTACAGCTCATATTCAAATATCAGACATCTTCTAGTGCGTACGTGCCTCTGAACCACAGCTGTGACTTATAGTCCTGGACTTGATGATTGAGAATAAATTTGTTGTTTTATTGTAATAGTTTATGAATCACATAACATTGTGTGGTGAGGGGCAAGTGGGATTAGATGATGTAATGGTTGGAGTATGGAGGTAAGTAGCAAGAGCACTGAATAAGTTGATTAATGGATTGCCAGACAACGCCACCCAGGGAATTACAGATCTTCCCTAAAGGCACGCACAAGTTCATCCACTAAGGAAGCAGGAGACGGGGTTCAATTTTAAAAACAATACAAGTTTATTTGAAGATAAATGATTAAAAATGCAAAAACGGTGAAAAACAAACAAACAAAAAAACAAAATTACTATTAGTAGTAGCTGGAGCCCTATGGGGGACAGGAGGCAGTGCGAGGGGGGATGGAATCCCAAAACGACAAACAAAACTAAAGCAAACTAAATCACCCAGATATGTGCCGACCACACCATGAAGTGAAGACCTCAGTCCCAGGAAAACACAGCAAACACGACGAGTAAGGGGGTGGGGGGGACCACCACCCAAGCCACCAGTACTGCCACCACTACGGCCTCCAGCAACTGAAAGGAAATAAACAATCAATGAGATAAAAACAATTAACAAAAACAGTAAACAAAACTAGGGGCAGTGAATGCCACACACACACACACACACACACACACACACACACACTCCCGCAGTAAAATACTGGTATAAACCCACACTAAAACAATGCCCCAGAAAGAGGGCTTAAGCTGCAGGCCCAAAGCCAGGCACCATAGCTGAGACCACCACCGTCTGCAGTCACACACCGATCGGCAGCGGGACGCGGCACGAAGCCGCAGCAATGATGAGGCGCAGCGGCCAAAACACAGACTCACTGACACGGCGAACACAGGGCTGCACAGGGTGAGATCAGAGCCGTACAAGCCGGACCCGCACCGGAGCAGACGGGTCCTCACAGCACCAGACTGCACCGGACCGGTCTGCCATACATCAGTCTGAATGGAGTGAGGCCTGTGCTTGTTGGTGCCAGAAGCATGTTTAATATCACTAAGGTTGGACAGTAAAGCCAATTCCTTCCTGTTTCTTTCATAGATTTCCTTAATAGATTCCTTATTCCTGTTCCTTAATAGACCTAACAGTCCTATTAAATCTTGCCATTAGCCCTGCTGATTACGGGTGATATGCAGTGATTTTTCAATTTAATTTTAAAGTTCTTTGCCACCAGAGTGCTGAGAGTTCCATTGTCCCTTCAGTTCAATAAAATCCACACAAATGTCTTGAAATGGGTGTTTTGTTTGTGGAAACTATCCCCTTTCAAGTCTTAAATTGGCTTGTGGATTATGTTTTGTACAGATTTCGTATGTTGAACAAGGATTTTTAGAGTATTATGTAAACCCATATGTAGTGAATACTTGTTCTACAGCATATACCATCCCTCGTGTTGAGACAAAACATTGTCTATGGCTCAGAAATGCAGCATCCTTAAACAAATTTCATGGAAGGATTAGTTTACCTTTTTGTCATTCATAGATGCCTTTTTCATTTGTTTTATATTCTTTACATGTCCCTTGGAAAGTCATCATCAGTGTATCTGACTTCTGTGTTTACTGCTTGGACATGTTCGCCCTGTTCTGGTGCTTTTTCAGTTTCCTCATCAGCGTTTCTGTTTCCCATAGAAACCATGTCAGTGGTCACTGGTTCAGACCTGCAGCAGACGGGAAGAAGGCGTCCTCCTCCTGTCAGCATCCTTAATCAACTCTGAGAGGACTTAATAAAGTTAGTTTGTATTGTTGTTGTTCCAAACATGGTTATCTTCCACTGCTTTGTCTGATATCTTAACCCGAATATAGGCGACATGAATAATGAATCATATGCTTCATAAATTTGAATGGGATGTGTTAGTGTGTCCATTCTTTGACAGTTACAAGTTTCATCATTTCTCCAGTTCAACATGAGCTGACAATGTCTCCGAAACCTCAAACCGCTGTGCCGGGTTTCCCAACTTGTTGGAGCCCATGCTCCAGCTCCTGTCAGGATTGGCCCGGTAAACGCCAGGTCGCTGGTGAATAAAACTTTTATTCTTCAGGACTTTTTTAGTCCCCATAACCTGGATTTTCTGTTTGTGACTGAGATGTGGCTGAGTGTTGGTGAGTCCAGTGCCCTTTCTGAGCTTTTACCAGCGGATTGGTGTTATTTTCACTCACCCCGGGCTTCAGGGAGAGGGGGAGGCATGGCGACTGTTTACAAACAGGACTACAAATGCAGGCAGTGTTTTCTACAGTCATCATTCTCCACATTTGAGTTGACCTCGTTTGAGATGAGACACATTAACCCAGTGTTCTACGCAGTCCTTTACCAGCCCCCAAATAGAACAAGGACTTTATAAGTGACTTTTCTGATTTTTAAGATGGGATTATACCTTATTATGAACATGTTCTTATTGTTGGGGATTTTAATATGCATGTGTTGTCCTGATAAGCCACTGGTAAAGGACTTTTTAAGCCTTCCTGGCTCTTTTAACCTGGTACAGGCTGTACCCGGCCCTACACATGAGCACAGACACACACTGGATCTGGTTCTTTCCTGAGGTGAGACTAACCTGGAAATCTGCGACTGTATTCTCAGATCATCTGCCTCTTTTATTCACGGTTAATTTGACACGTACTGCAGTTAAAACTGGCGTTCCTGTTAAGCACTGTCGGCTTATTAACCCTTCCACTGACGCTCAGTTTTCTACTTCTTTTCCTCAGCTCTGTGGTGCATCTAACTCTCTCTCTCCTCTGATACAGAAGAGCTCATTTCTTGGTTCTACTCTTCCTGTCACAACATGCTGGACTCGGTGGCTCCATTAAAGCCCAGGGAGCCTAAGACTAAACCCGAGCCTTGGTTTAATGACAGAACTCGTGCCGTCAGGAGGGAATGTCGCCGAGCTGAACACAGGTGGAAAAGCTTAAACTGCAAGTGTCTCTTCAAATTCTAAAAGACTGCTGGCGTCACTACCAGATGGTTAAAGAGGCAAGAAGGGAATATTTTGCAAAAATTATTTCCTCCAACGGCCATAAACCACGTGTTTTATTTAACACTACTGACTCTGTGCTTAAGATTTCACAGAATGCCTGTTTGGAAGCTTCTCCTGACATGTGTAATAATATTCTGCATTCTTTTATTGGAAAGGTTATTAGTCCCAGGGCTCTTATCACAGCTCCTGACTCTGACCCCTCTATTTCGGTCCCTCGTTCTGCTGTTTTCACTCAGTTTGAGTCTGTGACTGTCTCACTTTTAGAGGAAGTGGTTGGCCATATTAAGCCATCAGGTTCCCCCTGTGATCCTGTCCCTCCACGATTTTTTAAAGAACTTTTATCTAGCATAGGGCAGCCTGTTCTTGCCATTATCAATAGCAGTCTGTCTTCATGTGTTGTCCCTGCAACTTTAAAACATGCAGTAGTGCAGCCACTGCTTAAGAAACCTTTTAATGACATCCTTCTTGCATGTGATTCTGGTAACCATGTTGTTCTGGTTGTGGCCAGGAGTGTAAACTACAGTGCTTAACGTTCCATTTGAACGAGAGCGTTTTAAAAACATTATGGTAATCCATCATTGCCAAACATTGCAACTTTACAACCCATCTGGTGAAGAAATGATGGAATAATTCCCATTTAATAAATCTGAACTCCATAAAAATCATCAAACTCCAGATAGTGGCTTTTATTAGGCATAGAGCGTCTATTTACAAAACATTCTGGAGAACATTGAGATAAGCGGCAGTCCAAGGCTACCAGGGAGCCAAATTCCTGATTCTACGACTTGTTTTGCTACAGGCTGTACTGATTAGATTGTTGACAGCTTTCAGTCTTTCTGTCCCCTCTCTGTGGTGAAAAAAATCCAATTCATCCGAATCTTCTTGGTTACATGAAGATTCAGTACATGCTAGATAATGCTGACACCATTATCTAGCATGTACTCAGACTCATACTGAGCTCTGCTCCACCAAAACCTGTGGAAGTAATCAAAAGGCTCACATTTGGTCAGATAAATATCTGTGAATCATACAATGCACACACACATGATTTTTGATCTTAAGTTTGAAGCTGATGTGAAAGTGCAAGGGTCCAGCAGACGCTGTCTAGGAACGCCCAGGGTTGCTCACCGGCCAAACAGACCCTGGGTCTTCCTGGGTTCTCAGGTTCATAGGCTCCTGGATGTTCCTGGATGCACGGCAGCTTCCTCGCCAGGAACTGTGATTTTGCACGCTATACGATAGAATATTTAAGCTCTGGGCAGGGCCTCTATTCTCTTTATCCTAAAAGCGGAGCAAAAAGAGCGCCTCACCACCACTTTGAGCTTGGCTGAAGTTACCATTTACAGGCTCTTACCCTCACAAATCGCAGAGCAGCTAGTTACCAGAGAGAGAGACTCAACACACCAAAAAGTATTTTAGAGAGTTAATTCCTCTCGTATTTAATAAGAAAAGGAGAGAACAGAGTTACAATGAATAAGCACTTACTATATAGGAGGCCTGACAGTCACAGCAAACAATATTCCAAACAAGTGAAAAATAATCCAAAATGAACTCCTGGTTTAACTAGACACACTTTTCTAGCTACATTCACTCACTTCCACCCGACTTTCACATGACACACCTCTCTCAGAGTCCTTTTTTTAACATATGGATACACATATGTAAGATCACATATGATTAGAAGACGAAGAAAAAAATAAAATCAAGAGGAAATCAATACATGAGCACAGCATTAGTTTTTCTCTGTGTTCAGTAGCTCCTGTATGCAGGTACCTGCAGCTTCCTGTGCACCTGCGGTTACCTTGGAGACACACAGACACAGAGTGCTGCAAAATGTTGTCTCCCCCTCTCTGCATGTTCTGCTCCAGAGCAGCTCTGAACAACTCTGCATGGCATGAACAGTAAGTAACAGACATATGTATAACTACAGGTTGATGTTTTAGTAGACTCTGGTGCTACTGAATCAGTGATCAGTCAGAAAACTTAATGGTTGCTGTATTAAAACTGTAAGAAACTTTCTAATGATTAAACTACACAAGAGATTCACACAGTGAAGACACTGAATATGGCTCTTTCAAACATGAAGTCACAAGGCTGTCCTGTCAGCTTGTAGGGTGCAGATTTTATTATGAAAGAATATTAAACATCAATAGTAGCAAAGACCTCTAAGAGCTGATAACACAAAAATACATGGAGACCCCTGTGAGCACAAAAAGCATCTTTAATAAAGGTTTCAGGTTGAGCGATGCCCTCTGGGCAAACCAAACTGTGAAAAGAGGGGGAAAGTAATACAATCATTTAAAATAGAACTTTACTTTTAATTTTAAAAACTCATTGAATGATTAT